>VNJV01008763.1:0-72014 GCA_008042635.1 Drosophila nikananu | reverse complement strand
TTTAACAAGTAGGAAAGCTACAGTCGACTGTCAGATTCTAGGTACCCAAAGCATTCTGGGTGACATAAAATTAAAATGGACGACTAACAAACTTTTTATTTTGCATGAGTTTGTGAAAACCTTAAATTAAACAGATAGAAAGATGATGTTGGCCAAATTTGTTGTTTAAAACTCCATGTTTATTATCCAAATTTAAAAAGTACCTCCGCACAGGAGTCATTATTTCAAAATCAATTTATTTTAAGCCGAAATTCTTCCTGATTTGTAGGGGACCAGACCAAAATAAAAAGAATTTGGGGACAAAAAAATAAAGACTCAAAAAATTACTAAAACTAGATGAGCCCAAAATACATTTTTTTCGAATGGGAATGCTGATTGGAAATAGATTACCTAGCAGCAATTTACTCAAATATGAGACGCTTGAACTGTTACTCGTAAAAAACACTAAAAGTTGACCGATCGACAAATTATATTGTTATGATATTAAAATCGACTCGAGTTCCCGACACTTGTGTTTGATTCCGACCCGTGAACCAATTGGCACTCGGTCGTTCTTTAAGATTATCCAATGTAATACTAATCCAGATTCTGAAACCAGTCCGGAATGAATTGAGGCTACTAAACCAAAATACTTTCTGCGTACGGGTCAAAAATTCGTCTAGGAATCGAATCGTGAAAAAAGCAATCTAAACCGACCCTATAAAGTATATATATTCTTGATCAGCATCAACAGCCGAGTCGATCCAGCCATGTCCGTCTGTCCGTCTGTCCGTTTCTACGCAAACTAGTCCCTCAGTTTTAAAGCTATCTGGATGAAACTTTGCAGATATGCTCCTATATGCTCTCACAGCTATATATGTCGGAACGAGCCGAATCGGCCGACTATATCATATAGCTATATAGGAAAGATCGGTAAATTTTAATGAAAATAAAAATTATAACTTAGCCAATTTTTATTATATTTGAATAAAATTTGAGATATGGCCATTTTGTATTATTCTTGAATTTCGGTTTTAATTTGATCAAAATCGGACCACTATATCATATAGCAGCCATACGAATATATATATAAATTCATTAAATTCGTTCGCAACATTTTTCGCTCGCAACATTTCTCGTTCGCAACATTTTTCTTTCGCAACATTTACCTTATGTCAGTACCCGAGAAAACGAAAAAGTCAGAAGATTTTTCTTCTTCTTACTTACTGCAAGGGTATTTAAACTTCGGCATGCCGAAGTTAGCTTCCTTTCTTGTTTTCATTAACATTTACCGATCGTTCCTATGGCAGCTATTTGATATAGTCGGACGATCAGGCCCGTTCCGACATATATAGCAGTGAGAGCATATAGAAGAGTATTTGCAAAGTTTCATCCAGACAGCTTCAAAACTGAGGGACTAGTTTGCGGTCAAACGGACGGACAGACAGACGGACATGGCTAGATCGACTCGGCTGATGATGCTGATCAAGAATATATATACTTTATGGGGTCGGAAATGGCTTCACTGCGTTCTAAGCTTCTAACTAAAATTATAATACCCTAAAAAACATAAAACTCGGAAAGGGTCATGCGTCTCAAAATTCGTTTTACAAATATGTAGAGCAATTGGCCGAAAGAGACCGGAAGCTTTTGCAGGGACTGAGAACTTAAATTGATTTAGAAGATGACCATTTGAATGATGCTGTACCACTTAAAAATTCTGGGCCTTTCCTTCGAATCAAAGCTACATTTTAAACACCATTGCATCAACCTTAGAAAACAACTGGAATCCCGCTTCAACAGTATTACATTTTTAAGTTCCATTGACTTCTGTATACACAGCAATACTCTAATAAACATTACTCACTCAGCTCCAAAAAATACTACCACCTTACCACGGAGCTGTTCGTCGAGCCATTAATGCGTTCCGCACCTCTTCCACTCGCTGCAATCAGCTCGGCCTGCCGCCTCTTAGACCAACTGCCCTTATACTGAACTGCCCTTATACTGAAAGCCCGTTACTCTTTTCTGGGTCCCCAGCCACGAAGGGATTCCTGGTAATCCCTGGCAAATCACATGAGGTCTGCCCCAACGATACTCTTCAATCCCATAAACGCCAAGGACGTCAATAATTTAATCCGAGATCATCTTCACGCGACGAAGCAAGCTGCATGGTTACTCTTCAGGCACAGATACTCTGCTATCAACCCGAGCTGCACGAAAACTTACTTCTCCCCCAACCTCGGCAGACGAGTATATTCACCCGGTAACAGATCGGACACACCCAATGCACCCACGAACACCTGCTAGCCGGGACAACTCCATATCCTTGCCCGGGGAAACCCTATCCGTTGAACACATCTTGGACACTTGCCATAAGCTTAAGAGCATCAGCATCATCTCTCAATTTGGTTCCCAAATCCCATCCACAATTCTACACATTCCCTTAAAAGAAAACTTTATAAGTCTGTATAATTTGGTAATAAAAACTAAATTCGATATTTGAGACGGTATATGAATGTTAAATAAAATTTCGAATTGAAGGACCCAGCAGCCAGTACTTGTTACAATATATGATATATTAGGTTATTATTAGAAATTGTCGATTGTTGGGGTCCACATCTGGTGAATGATGGCGCTGAAATTGAGACCGCCGGGGGTACCACAGGGTGGGAATCCAAAACCACCGACGCGTCCTTGGAGGCAGCAGCATGCGACGTGGATAGACGTTTTATGTTAGCATAAATATATACTCGATTAAGATTTTGAAAAGAACTCGTTAAACGCGATTAAAACAAGCAAATAATCTTGATAATCTGTAACAACTGAATTCGTAAATAATAATATCCTGTTGCCTAGAATAATGTAGTTTACTAAAGAGTCTAGCAAGTCGGTTTAGTTGCTTCACAACATTTTCATACTAGAATCAGTGATAGCATTCGCTGCGTATTAGCTAATTTATACAGAGAAAGAGAGCCCACCTCAACCGGTTTTTTTAACAACAAACGTTCTATCATTTGTTTATATTTTAATCTGGCCACGATCGTACAGACTGTACGGTACAGTGCAGCACCTCGCAGAGGGTCGAATCACTGTTATTAGGTGCTTTGGGAACTTTGCCGTGCTACGCAGTGTTCCCCCTAGAAAGTGGCTTTCGTTATCGCCGGCTCTGTAATCATGACTACCGACCGCTAGTGCGACGAGTCACGCTGATGTTTGACAATGCCTCTTCGCTGGCAGATCTATAAAAGCTGCCCAAACTTGCGGAGGTGTAATCAGAGAGTATTCGCTGTTCAAGCGCGACGAATACTACTTGCTTAGAGAACTCAGAATGTTTGTGGTGATTTATCTGGTGATCGCGGTTGCCTCGCTGCTGGCGTACCTGTACCACCGCAACTTTAGCTACTGGAAGCGCCAGGGCGTGCCCCACGATGCCCCGCATCCGTTCTACGGCAACATGCTCGGATTCCGAAAGGACCGCACACTGACCGACATTATGTACGATTACTACAACAAGTACCGGACGAGCGGAAACCCCTTCGTCGGATTCTACTTTCTGCACAAGCCGGCAGCCTTTATTGTGGATCCGAAGCTGGCCAAGAACATCCTGATCAAGGACTTCTCGAACTTCGCCGACCGCGGCCAGTTCCACAACGGGCGGGACGATCCGCTTACCCAGCACCTGTTCAACCTGGACGGCAAGAAGTGGAAGGACATGCGCCAAAGGCTGTCGCCCACCTTCACCTCCGGCAAGATGAAGTTCATGTTCCCCACTGTGATAAAGGTATCTGAGGAATTCGCAAAGGTGATGTTGGAGCAGGTGCCCGCGACGCCGGACGGGGCTGTTGTGGAGATCAAGGACTGGATGGCAAGGTTTACCACCGATGTGATCGGCACTTGCGCCTTCGGCATCGAGTGCAACACCCTGCGTACCCCCGTCTCCGACTTCCGCACCATGGGCCAGAAGGTGTTCACCGATCTGCGCCACGGCCGCCTGCTTACGATGTTCATATTTAGCTTCCCCGAAATGGCCAGGAAGCTAAGGATGCGCTTTTTCCCAGAGGACGTCCACCAGTTCTTCATGCGCCTGGTCGACGAAACCATTGCCCTAAGGGAGAAGGAGAACTTCAAGAGGAATGACTTCATGAATCTTCTCATCGAGCTGAAGCAGAAGGGCCGAGTCACCCTGAATAATGGCGAGGTGATCGAGGGAATGAACGTCGGAGAGCTGGCCGCCCAGGTCTTTGTCTTCTACATCGCCGGCTTCGAGACCTCCTCCTCCACCATGAGCTATTGCCTGTATGAGTTGGCCCAGAACCAGGACATTCAGGACAGGCTGAGGAACGAGATCCAAACGGTCATCGAGGAGCACGACGGACAGCTTACCTACGAGTCCATAAAGGCCATGCGTTACCTGGACCAGGTCATCTCAGGTTGGTTGAACTGACACTCACCTTCGGAGCAATTTCTTACTCATCCCCCTTGAAATTGCATTACAGAGACTCTGAGGCTGTACACCCTGGTGCCTCACCTGGAACGGAAGGCTCTCCAGGACTACGTGGTGCCTGGCAATTCCAAGTTTGTGATCCAGAAGGGCACCCAGATAGTGATTCCCGCCTGCGCTTTCCACCGGGACGAGAAGCTGTACCCGGATCCCACCCGCTTCGACCCTGACCGCTTCACTCCGGAGAAGGTGGCCGCCCGCGACTCCGTTGAGTGGCTGCCCTTCGGCGACGGTCCCAGGAACTGCATTGGAATGCGCTTCGGGCAGATGCAGGCTCGCATCGGTCTAGCCCAGATCATCAGTAGGTTCAAGCTCTCCGTCTGCGACCAGACTGAGATGCCTCTAACATACAATCCCATGTCCGTTGTATTGGGAACAGTTGGCGGCATCTACTTGCGGATGGAGCGTGTCTAGGTGTCGCTTATTGACATTGTAAATACCATGTGATCGATTGATCAGAGATTTAGATAAGTAGGATAGGTGTTTTCTATGGTAGATTCTTTTGTTTATTGTGCTTCTTGTAATATAACATGTATATAATGAATGTGATTGCTTAATTTTTTAGATCTTAATAAATTTGTGTGTTGTTGCAAAAATGTAGTTGTATTTGACCTAAAGAAAGGAAAAGATCTTGGTTTTGTTCGTCTAATACTTAGTGAGTTTAGAATATATACTATCCATATCTATTGTTTTCTTTTCGTTTAAAACAGAATCAATACAATTTCTAATCTATTTTAATTTCTTATCGCGTATACGATAATGTCACGGAGTCAGCTACTCCAACGATTAGAATAGTGGGTCTTGAATACAAATATATAAACGTTCGGAACGTTCCCGGAATAAAAATTAACATCCAAGATTAAGTAATCGAAGGTCAGTGTGATATTATAAAAATCACATTTGAGGGGGAAGGGTAAATTAAGTTCAATCGAGAAGCTTGCTGATTAGCTTTAAAGTGGAATATTGAAGTGTAGGGTACAAAACACTTGCTGCACTTGTCTTTCAAAAACCAACGATCTGAGTAGGATATGACACTACATATATTAAATCAATACACCTAGATCTCGAGTCTCCCTCTTATTCTCATATATTCAAAGACATAACATAATTAATTAATTAAATGGAGCCAGCGATCAGCTACGAAAAATGTAAACATTGATCTGTCCAAAAGCTAAGACAATTTATGTTTGCTGAGAGAGCTTTCGCTCAACGCTCTTTGGTTATTGGGAAAGAAACTAATTGATATGCGTAAGCATTGGCCTTGAGTTAGAAACTAGTGCACGAACATATGCTAAATCATTATCATTAGACGCGCGACAGTGGGACAAGTCCCGCACTATGCGAATCTTGGAATTTCCTTTTTCTTAAGTTTATTGTTTGATATTAAAATATTCTCTAAACTAACACTAACACTAAATATATATTAGTATATATTTTCATACAATTTGAGAACTTCGGTTTTAATTTAATCAAGATCGGACTACTATATCATATAGCTACCACAGAAACGGAATTGGATGAAATTATAATGATCCAATTATAAGCTGCAAGGGTATACAAACTTCGATGTCCCGAAGTTTACTTTCTTTCTTTTTTAATTTTTTAAATTAAATCCCCAGGCTCGGTTTTTGCTTAAATTCAAGTTCATTGTTTTTTTCAACACGGCACATTGTGTTGACTTTTTGGTGGTTGAGATTGAAAAATACTTCTGTAGGCGCTAATAAGTATGATTTCTGTGTTTCTGTTAGTTGATCCCGGGATTTTGCTATTAAGTTAAGAATAATTGGGTAAAAATAATAATTGTTGAAGGGTTTTTATAGCTTTAAATTCTTTATGGGTAAGAAATACTGGGCAATTTCTGTCACCGGGATGGTATTTATTATCTGGCATCTATTTTTCGGTAGAATTGGTGCATTTTTCAGGCTTAATATAAAGAAGGTTTCTGTGTTCTTGAAGAATTTTTCGAGATGGCCTGGACGTAGATAATTGTTGCATCGGATTGGGGCTGGTATATAAGGCCGAACTTGATCTCTTTAGTATCCTATATAAACGTAGGTTTAGTTGTTCAAATGTTAGGGTAATAAGTCCGGTTTCTTTTTCGGCTCTTCCATGAGAGTCTTAATAATTTTCTTAAGACTTCCTGTTTAGCCTTTTTAAATGAGAAGTTTGCAGAGGTGTTTTGTGAGATTTGTTTATACCATTGAGTGGTTTGGTTTGGAATTCTTTTTTTAGTTTGTGAGTATAGATTTTTACCTGTCTTTTAAGTTTCTCATATTATGGGGATGGTTGTTTGGGGTTTGTAATAGGTTCTATGAAGGATTTCTTATTTATTTATTTTATTTTATTTGAACGTAAATAGTTTTATTATTATTAATTTATTTTTATAAATATTTTTAAGCATTTAAAAGTCCAGGCTAATATTTTATGTCTTAAAACGTCGGATTTCTTTTATTTTTAATGATTTGGAATTTCCCATCTAATAAATTCTTAACGATAACATTATACAACTTGTCGCGCAATACAGAATGGTATGTTTACAAGAACAATTTTCTCTTTTAATAAGTTTAATTTATAAATTAAATAAAGATACAAATCGGCAAGAAAATTTTATTTTTATAGCACAGTATCCAAGTCTTAAATCTGCTTTTCTTTTGAATCTCTACTTGCCACCGTGCAATATTATCCATAGTTTTCATAGAAACATTCATTTGAAAACATCGGTAGATTTTCGATAATTTTTATCAATTGTTCATTGATATTCGATAGTTTTTAAAATAATAATTTCGATGTTTGGACAAACATCGTGAAATCATCTTTAGACAAAAAGTATCGATATATTGATATTTTGATACACAACCCTACCAGTCATCATAAATACGAACAGATTGGAAAACTTACAAGAATTGCGTATTAGCTGTAATATTACGAGATCTTAGATTGAGAGATTTGCAAACACTACCCACTAAAACAAAAGACATGTCCTACGCATACTTGTTTAAATACATAATCATTGGCGATACAGGTGAGTTTTGTCTGGGGGCTACTAGGACTGGGAACCTTTCCAAACTGAGCTGCAAAAAGCTTGCCATTGTCCCACGAGTGACCCGTAATTAAACAACAAAACAAAGGCGATCGAACGCGCAGTACCCGCAGTTTGAAGCTACTTTGACAAAGTCCACCAAATGCTGGAGTCTTGGGGCGTACAACAGACACCCGTTATTCGGAGCAGCCAAAGGAAAAATCAATAATACCATAACAACGCATACAGGCGAACGTTTACGGTCTCCGCAGAGGGGGATGGGGATGGGCCCACACAGTAAAACCCTGCTGTTGAGTCAGCCAACCACCCCCCAGTGATAGAGTGGAGATTCTGGCAGAAGTCGACACCCCCGCCCCGAGCATTTGGGGCCTTATCAGCATGAAGCTTTTCGAGCAGCTAACAGCTGCTGGCTGCTGCTCATCCTGCTGTCGCGGGCTACGGATGCGTGACAGTGTAGTTGCAGTGGCCCAGTGGAAACCCAGTGGCTGTTGCAGTCCAGGGAAACTTTCGCTCGTTTGCCAATTAACTAATTAACTGTTCGTTGTTGTTTCTTCAGGCGTGGGAAAGTCATGTCTGCTGCTGCAGTTCACGGACAAGCGCTTCCAGCCAGTGCACGATCTGACCATCGGCGTGGAGTTTGGAGCACGCATGATCACCATCGACGGCAAACAGATCAAGCTACAGATCTGGGACACGGCTGGTCAAGAGGCCTTCAGGTGCGTAGCGTAGCAAAGAAAAGGAATCTCAGTTATGTAATCCGAGAATTTGCGACATTGCAGATCCATCACACGCTCCTACTATCGGGGGGCAGCCGGGGCGCTGCTAGTGTACGACATCACGCGGCGGGAGACCTTCAACCACCTGACCACCTGGCTGGAGGATGCGAGACAGCATTCAAACTCCAATATGGTGATTATGCTGATCGGAAACAAGAGCGACCTGGACTCGAGGCGGGAGGTAAAGAAGGAGGAGGGTGAGGCTTTCGCCCGCGAGCACGGACTGGTCTTCATGGAGACGTCGGCGCGCACGGCGGCCAACGTGGAGGAGGCGTTCATCAACACCGCCAAAGAGATTTACGAGAAGATCCAGGAAGGAGTCTTCGACATCAACAATGAGGTAAGTTGATACGCTACCTGGTGGACAGACATCACAACTGACCTGAGTGTATCCGCAGGCAAACGGCATTAAGATCGGCCAGCAGCACTCGCCCACAAACCCGTCGCTACCAGGCGCCGGAGGAGCCGCCGGGGCAGCCAACAGTGGCTGCTGCTAGGAGTAACCTGCAGATGCCCGACTGCAGTTTTGGGATAGACGTAGCCGCTTCTGTAAAAGCTCCTTTATAGTGACTAACTAATCGAAGGTGACCGACCGATTTCTCGTTTTTGATTTCAATTTCAACAATAACTAATCACATAGCAACTTACCAGTAAACTAGCAAGCGAACACTAAGCGTAATGTTAAATCCATAAAGATCCGGCAACTGCAAAACTGTATCAGAAACTGAAGCGATCGATCCAGCGAAATAAACCCAAACCTACATTTGTGTACTATATGTGAATGTGTTGTGCGTGATTTCTAAATTTTATAAACTTTATCGAGGCATATATAACTGTTTTATGTATGTATTCTGTCTATATTGAAATTAGTTTGCTAGTTACTTTGTGCAAAAACCGTTGGTTACATGTACACTGGGATCTTAACAAAATGATGTGTAATATATATATAAACAATACTTGAACTATGTGAATTTTCATTGTGATTTGTTTTCAGGGGGCCGCCTCAGCCCCGTAATGCTACTTACGTTGGGTATCTGCTCCTGTTTTTAAATATTTATTCATACATAAACATATACAGAGTAACAAGTATGCATAATTTTACGTTTCCCCTCTCAACGCATTTTTGCCCCGTCTTTAATATAGAAATAAATGGGATTATATAATTTACACATTCGAAATGCATCAACAGAGGATACATACACGTAAATGCTGCGATTCAATGATCAATTTAGTATTTTACAAGATTATATATTAAATTAAATTAACACGAAAGCTAAGACAAAACGAATGATACAACTGTAAACGCAAATCAAATTATTTATAATATTTGTATTTGCCGAAACACAATTCAGAATAATAAATAAACATACAATATACATACATACTATATATTACAAAGGAAATGCTAATCGTTTTAATCCTTGGAAAGAATTCTTGTAAGTCATGAAAATTTAAGCCATCAGGTGAGCTGAGCCAGGGATAGGTGTCTTTAAAACAATTCAACATGTAACCTAAAGTATAATTCATTATAAAAAACGAAAGGTCTTGCTGGAACAGACAACTTCAATTGATTTTTGAGATAGAACGAAGAAATATGACCATTGTTTAGTTTGAATCACTCCGAGGCAGGTCCGACGATCCTTTAGATAGGGCAGGCGTAGAAGGCGCAGTTTGTCGATTTAAGACGGAAGGCGACGATGTGGGTCCCAGTGTAATCCCCGTAGAAAATAGGACGAACAAGAGAGACACAAAGGAGTTTTTTTGACAAAGGCAAGAACCCCTTAGCTTTACCTATAATTAAGCCAATGTGGTCAGTAAATTTTTAATTGCGGGGTAAAAAGAACTCCAAGATCTGTGACAGAATGGATGAGTTCAATCACTCGTCCCTCCAAAAAAAAATTAGTAGAGAAATAGTTAATGCACCAGGAGTGCATGTTGTTTAAGTCCGTTTGCAAAAGCAAATAAGCGTCTGAAGTCGTCAGTGGCAAACAAAGTTTTACATCATCAGTCTACTCTTTTTTTTAATCAAAATTTCCCATTTTTCCTCGCGACCAAAGGAAAATTTAGTGGCGCAAATTAATAAGGGAAGTTCGTGTATTCGAAAATGTTATCAAATTCCTTTAGCTAAGTGTATGAATAAAAAAGCGGTTTGTTTCGTTTTATAAGTTTATATATTTTAATATTTCCTGTAGATAATTGTATAGAATTGTGATCGTTTTTTTTTAATATTTGCTAGGTGAATTGAACCAACAATTATCGTTATATATAAATCGGCTATGGGACTTATAGTATGTACTATAATAGTATTCTTACTTCGAAAGGTGCTTACACTTTATAGGCTTGTTTCAATAACAATATACTAATTATGTTTATTTCTGTGCTTCTGGGTGAGTTTGTAGTTCTATATCAATATTATTAATGTCTGTATTTTGTGTAATAATACTTAAACGTTCAAGAGTTTGTTTGTTAGATTTTGTATCTAGTAAGAACGGGTATTAATTTTTAACATTATGTTGTTTTGTATAAAGTTTTTATAAATTGAACTGTGTGACTGAAAAACTATTCGGGTCCGAGACGTTCAGCGTACAAATATGATTATTTTTTTAGTTTAGAGGGAACAAAAACTTTATTGGGTTTATATTAGGACAAATTGTCTCTTGTTATTGCATACGTTACATAGATTGTTGTTTAATTGTATTTTATTTAATTAATATTCGTACGAAATGTAAGGCAATTAAAACTATTTCTCCTATATGTTTAGATTTTTGTAAAGAAGACAATTTTTTGGGGACCCGTTTGCACCTGGCAGTGATGCACTGCATTGATATTGATTGAAATTGAACAGTTTGTCTGCGGTGTGGGCACAAAATGTGATTACTAGTAATTGCCCTAGTGCGTTAACTATGTATTAGGTGTGTATATGTCGATACTTAGCCGCGAATAGTTATCAAGTCAAGTATATAGGCTTACAAGCTAGGTCTTAGGAAATAGGCTTAGTTTCAGTTACAATGCTGCTCTGATTTTATGGCTGCAACACCATTTGACATAAGAAACTCGTTAACATTTAATGCTAGTCCAGATCTATAGTACCTCAAGTTGTGTCAGCTTCTCTTCTCTCTTTCGGCTTGCAACCAAGTAACGTACGTTCAAGTAACCTAGTGTAAAAGTTGAGCTTTTTTAGTCTCTGAGACATCACTATCACTCTCCTTGGGCGCTTTCTTCTCACAGAACTCGATCAGATACGAACAGACGCCGGAGAGTGCGATAAATATGCCGGCGAAATAGAAGGAGTCGTCCCATCTGAAAATGTGCGAGTAGCGTATATAAATAGGGAATTCTAGTTCGGTAGCGTGTGTAATCACAACTCACCTGCCGGTATTCTCGTAGATAACCCCTGCTATGGGTGGGCCAGCGATCATTCCCACTCCTTGCACCAGCAGCACCAGACCGTAGGCACACGTGAAATCATCCAAATCAACAATACTGACCAGAATGCTGGGCGTGAACGAAAATGAGCTGGCGAACGTGAAGCCAAAGATTACGCACATGGTCATTAGGCCATTGTAACTGGTCATCAGCATGGGCATGAAGAACACCGAGGCTCCACAGACTGACAGATATGAGTATAAAATTGTATGGCGTTATTCATCTTCCAACTTGAAGGTCTTTGCGACAACTCACCCAGCATACAGAGGGAGTAGCATATGTTGATGTTCATCCAGGGCAGGTCGCCCAGATAGCCGAGTCCAATCATGCCCACCGTTTGGGCAATGCCAACTGCCGATATCAGAACGGCACTCACGCTCACATCGTACTCGTATTGCTTCATGTAGTCGGGCAGGTAGAGATAGGGGATAATAAACCTGCGGAGCGTGCCAGGGATGGATTGGTTAGAGAACTATTAACTGGACCTGTTTGAGTTTGAAGTGATTTCAACTAGTTCCTTATCGAGCCAATTACAGCTCTTGATATATAATCTTGATCGATAACTTTGTACTTGAACTGCGACAAAGTATGCTCGGTTCATTCTAAAATGCTGTGTCAAAATATCTATTTCGAATAGAACTGCCAAAATTGTTTGCGACATATTTAGGTTGGCAAATGTTCAGTTTGCCGTCGACGGCTTGGCAAAATTTAATAATTAATTTTAGTCTTTTTTTTTTGGTTTGGGGTGTGTGCGCAGTTTGTGTTTTCTATGTCTTACAGTACTCACCAAATGAACAAAAACAATGTTGACAGATTGAAGAGGGCAAACTTCATGTCCAGAAAAAGTGAGAAGTCAAAGATGGACTTCATGGTGTCCACGAAGTTGTCGTACCAGGTCTGTTGAGGGGGACGAATACATAAAAATTAGTCAACATTTCTGTTTTCTACGAACTAATGGATATTTAAAGATAGTGGCATCCATTAAAACTACAGCTGTTACAGTGTATAAATAATACTAATCAGAATTAATAGATCCCAGAGAATATAAGCCCTAGAGGGCTAATCAAGTTGATTTAAGATATTAAACGAATGCTGCTATACCGGTTTTGTTTTTTTTTTAAGTTCAACTTTAGCTTTCTTAATTGCTAGGTATTAAAATGAATTTCTTGTTAGACATTTTAATGTATAATCAAAACAACATATACCATATATGTCAATGGACTCTGCTGAATTAAATACAGAAAACAATTAAATTTCTGACAAGTAGGATGAGTGTTCAAGGTAACAAAATGATCATGTAGATGCCGATTTCAAATATTGTCGAACGTTGTGCTCTGCATAGCTTCACGGAAGTCAGGGCGGCCACCTTATCGGACATGGGCCAACTATGTTTCCATGGGCAGGACGGAGGGGGGTAGTTGATAATCAGCTCTAACCACTAACCAGCTGGGTCTGTCGCCAAGCGGCTGGCTGATTAGGCTGGGGCAAGGGGCACTAGGCACATCTACTCACATCTTCCTCCTCCTTGGCTATGGTGGTCATCGAGTTGCGGTAGATGTTGGGGCATGAGGAGGCTCGCAGGCGGTAGCGGTGCGTGTTCAGCATGGCGCCGCGGTAGTGGATAGAGTTGCGGTGGATGCGCATGTCCTTGAGGAAGTTGGAGTTCCTAATCGAGATGTTTCGCCGCAGGTTGGATCGATGCTGGCTGGGCTTCTTGGAGCGCGACAGCCGCCGGATTCCAGTGATGCTATCCAGACGGGCTCTTCGCATGGCCAGTTCGCTGTTGACCGCCGGCTCCTGCTCCGGAATAGCTATCACCGTGGGACCAGTCCGCCGGCTCGGCTCCAGCAGGGCGAAGGTCTCGTCCTTGGAGTAGTAGCAGTGCATGTCCTCGCTCAGAATATCCACTGAGTTGTGACGCAGGCCGTTCACCTTCAGGTTTGAGATGGAAGGCGTCGTGTGCTTGGCCATAAACAGATTCTCGTTCAGGGAATAGCGGGAGCTCGCGTGTTTCTGTGTGAGGTAACCCTCGTCCGAGGAACGCAGCGACCCATTCGGGGTGCAAGCACCGATGGAACGCTTTTCCGACGGCGACAGCGTCTCTATGGATGCCAGGTAGGTCTTTTTGGCCGCCTCCGAAGCCTCGTGCGCGATCCCCCCCATAAGGGTGTCATCCGGCGATCCAAGGATGGCTGTTGATGGCGGATAAGCGCCCGCTCCCGAGGACATGGAGAGAAGGTTCTCACGGGAAGGTGCCTCTGCACCCTCCTTCTGGCGCAAGGAGCGCCGGCTCAAGCTCTTCACCTCGCAGATGCTGTCCAGCTCCTGTGTGCTCAGGAAGGTTGGCAGGAAAATCTCGCTTCGGTAGCGCTTGAGGCCTGTGTCGAGCGGATCGTCAATTTGCTGGTTGGCCTCCGTGTTGTTTTTGGTCACCAGCGAGTCGAGCACGGCCTCTTTGGTGATTCCCGTGTCCAGCAGCTTCTTGATCTCTTCCAGGCAGACGCTTGAGTTTGAGAAGGTGGTGACGCTCTGCGACCGGCTTTCCAGCCGGTTCTCCTCAATCAACCAGTCGGGATCCCGCATCAGGGCGCCGCACACGCAGGCATTGAGCATGGTGCCGCCCAGAATGAGGGTGGCTCCCCGCCAGCCGTACGACTCGATGAGATAGGATGTGAGGCGGGCGTACACGAAGGTTCCAATGCCCGTGCCCGAGGCTCCGATGCCGGTGGCAAAAGTGCGCTTCTTGTCGAACCAGAAGGCGATGGACACAACCGCGGTGACGTATCCAATGCCCAATCCTAGGCCGGAGATAATCCCAAAGGTCACCATCAGCATCTCGATGGAGTTGCAGAAGGAGGAGAGGGCGAACCCGAAGGCGGACACGACGCCGCCTAGGATGGTCATCTTGCGACAGCCGTACTTGTCCACCAGGTTCGACCATATGGGTCCCATTAGCAGGGGCACGGAGAAGAACAGCGAAGAGATCCAGGCGGTCTTCGAGGTGGACTCGCCAAAGTACTCCAGCAGCTGAACGTTGATGAGGCCGAACGAGAAGCTCAGGCCGTCGGCGATAAGGGATACCACCAGGGAGGCGAACACCACCACCCAACCGTATCCGCCATCCGGCATCTTGGGCGCCTTCTTCTCCGTGGTGCTGGAATCGATCGAGTCCCCGGACTCGTTCGAGATCAGCCGCTTGCGCTTCTTCACCTGCCCCTCGCTGCCGTTCATCAGGCAGGTGAGCGTACCGTCGCCATCCACGGCAATCATGCTGCTCCTCACCACCCGGCTGTGGCCAGCCCCATCCGTGAGCTCCTCCACGGACAGGTTGCAGAAGGTGACCTCCGGGAAGAGGTCATGTTTGATGGCCTTGTTCAGGGGCGTGTTCGCGGGGGCCGGTGCCGTGGTGTGGGGCAAGGGCTGGCTATCCTCCTGCTGTCCCCTGTGGTGGATGTTGTGATTGTTGTTCACCGCCTCGCGACTGTTGTTGTTGGAGCTCGACGTCGTTGGCTTGGCCATGTCGAAGGCTACGTAACGATATAGTTATTGTATAGGGTTCTGGCTACGGCTATAAAAACGTTTGTAAAATTTGCACTTTCTTGTCCAAGCGATTGATTATTGGAGTTGAACACAGTTTGCATTAGACTTCAGCATTGTTTTTGTCTTAAGTAGGCGGCAGATGGAGGAAGTACCCTGGTCTCCGTTGGCCAACGCTGCAGTGCGAAGCTGGGGGAGAGGGAGAAAGCAACTGTTAGCCACGATTGTGGTCTGGGACCTTAGGAAATTAGTTAGTTTCGGTTTCCCCGAGCTCAGTTCCAACAAGAACAAGAACTGCCCGAAATTATGTCGTTGAGAAATCCGCGCAGAAACTGATTGCTTATTTTGGCATTTTTACTTATTCAATTTTCGGATCGCCTTCAACTTGACCTCTCAGAAAAACAGGGGGAAATTCTCAGCGGACAACAGAGAGAGGCGCTCTCCTAAAAACAAAGTGCGTCACATGAGCGTCGCGCAGCTGATGTCCCAATAATAATAATGGCCTCGGACTACGAAAAATAATATTAAAAATCCAATTTCTTTGGCGGCTTGTTGTTTTCTGTCTGGTCCCAATTTTAGACAACTATATAGGCTATATAGGGGTCCAAGATGCATCCCCTTCGATGGGGAGAACGCAAAAGAAAACGAGCCTCGGCAGGCCGAAGACTCGCTCGCAACCGTTCTTACCTGTACGGGGTGCTGCTTTTGTGGCGAAACACTATAACCAAACTAGAAGGGAAAAAACGCGTCACAACGAACTTCGGACACACTTATGATTCGACTCGCACTAGTTTCACTGATTCAGCTTGAGCACTGCCGCCAATTAATTCACCATAATTGCACAGATCTTCAGTTATGTTTAGCTCGCTCAGGGTGGTGCGATTCAAGGGTTTATTCAGGGTGGCGGTCTTGTTGAAAATTCTTAGGCGCGGATCGCGGGGTATATAGTGGAGGAACACCTTATTCGACTTGCCGCTGTTGTTGTAAGTACGGGGATTGTTGTTCTGCGATTTATCGAACGATTTAGCAGTGGATTTAGCCGTGGCCGACGCGGATGCTGCAGATGTCGCTTTGCCTGCACGATAGAATGACTTGGACCGAATGTCATTCATTAAGAACGATATGGGGTTTATCACGGGCCAGCGGAGAATATATCGACGGGTTGATGGCAACTGGTTGATGTTGCAGGTGCTGCTGATGATGTTGTAGCAGTTATTGCTGCCGGTAAGCGGATCTAGCCCTGGCAGCCACATGCGGTCCTTTGTCGTCACTGAAATCGAGCAGTTTTTTAGGCCAATTAAACGCGGCTAGCCCGGCGCGGCGATTCAAACAAAATGCGAACAAATAACAAAAACAAATCAAAGCTTGAGGCTTCGAGGATGATGCTCCTCCAGGAGGCGTAGCGCTGCTCCGGGTAACTCGCCTGTTCCCCGCCCTGCAATCTGCAATAGGTGGTTCTCGGTCTTGGCTCCGCTTCAACGCGTGTCAAGTGCGCGCCGCGCAGTTCGGCGGTGGATGGACAAGCGAATACATATCGACGACGAGGCGGCCAACGCGGCGTATGATTAATTTGTCTCCGGGCTGTGCAACTCAATCGCTGCTGCTGTGGGTGCTTCCTCCTTGCTGGCGCTGGATAATGATTTATGATCCCTGTCCTCGATTAACAGCCTTCAATGGGGGCTCTGCAAGAGAGGAAGGATAGCGGTGAGAGGGGAATCTGATAAATGACTTAAATATGACCAAGGGGCTAATCTTAAATATAGCACTAAATGCAAAAGAAACAAATGAGACACGAATTTCTCACAAAAGCCTCACAAAGGAATTGCCGAATCGCACGCACAGTGCGCCCAACTTAATTTCATCTGCTGAATTGACAAACAATACAAAATACACAACAGTGTAAACATTCTCACAGTCACAGTTGCGCTCGGGACACTAGCAGTGAAAAATAAATTATTTATACAATACATTTTTAAGTTTATGAATAATATTTTCACTTGAATTCCAAATAGAGTCAAAATTTAATTAAAGGCAATTATATAATTACATACTGATCGTGGTAAAATCAAACTACGCTTGCTAAACTCAAGGACATAAGTTTTAATTTATTTGTGATTTGATTAGTTCCGGGGATGTAGATCGTGATATCATTAGCGATATTACCATATCATAATAATCTAATCGTGTGTTTTAATCTTTTATATATCGTTTTTTTGGTAATGGACATTCGTCGCACTTGAGGTTAACTTATCGATATTGCCGAAATATTTAACAACATTTCATTATTTCTTCTTTATTTTCAATATATCAAACAGAATATTGGTTTAACAACCATTTATATTTTGATATTTCTATATTTTCCGCAAGCCTAATTAATTGTATAATTTTATTGACCTCAGCTGTATGTGAGAGTAATATGCCACGACTTAAAGCGATCTAAAAATATATTACATTAATAGTGTACATGGATAGTGTATAAGCGCGAAATAAGCAAAATAAATTATTAAATATTTAAAGGAAAGCTATCTGAGCAGGTCTGTATTATACTCTATTACTACAAGCTTCAGTAAAATTAAAAAGTAAGCAGATAATAATTTTCAGAATATGCAAATCACAGTCCCGTCTTAGAATAAGAAAAATATAACCCTGGCCTTTGTATTCTAGGGAAGTTTTTAAAATGTTGGAAATTGTTTATCTAAATATATTCCGTAAATGTCAAGTAAACCAAAACGTTTTGAATTTTGTTCTAAAGGGCAAGACAAAAAGCAATTGCCATACTGTAGAGCCCACTTGAAAAACCCAAGTGCCAAATGTTTTTCAATATTAACTTTCCATGGAATGGGCCTGAAAATAACCAAGTTCAATGGTCGATACGCGAATCGATTAAATGATAACAGTCAGTGGCGTACACAGGACTCCGCAAGGGGGAAGTCAATAATTAGTATTTGATTTAAGACTTGAATGGGGGGCAATACCACCAAAGTACGGCACTGATTAAAATGTACATTTCACGAGGAAAGTGAATGTATTAGTTGCTGAGATTTTCACGACTGTCTGGTTTCCGAAATCGCGATAAGTCGCCTTTTCTTATATACATACATACATGTGTACATACATATATAGCTACATCACTTGTCTGATTATATACATATTTGGCTGCTAATCTTTACAATATAATTGGCAAAAATGTCGTATACTAGGCGATGCGATAGGCAACTCTAATCCCAGCCCTTGAAAAAACCAATTCAAAATGTATTTGGTTTACTTTGTTGAATGGGAATATATTTTTTAGAATGCTCCGCACACGTGATCTTGACGGAATATTACACAACCAGATTAAGACGGTTATTAGGAAGAATAATTCATTTTGGGAGACTGGCTAGTGTTCATATAATATATCGATGAACTACCCGAGAGAAGATCTCCTTCGAAGGGAGTGTTTTTGTCAGCTCTTATTGTGGGTTAACTGGCTTTACTTCTATAGGAGTTGGTAAGCCGAAGAGATTATTTTAATACCATTTCGTTTAGTGAGAATAAGCATCCTGAAGCACTTCCAGCTGCCCCTGCTCGTATGCAACACTTTTCCACTGAAATAACAGCACTTTCACTTTGTAGAGCAAGTCACACTTGAAACCTAAAGTCCACATCTAGTTTAGACCGTAGTAGTTACACAGCGAAAGACAAAGAAACTCGTCGGTTACAGCACTAAAGAGGCACCTCGCGCGGTCGCCAGCACTGTCCGGACCCGGATTTGGACTCGGATCCCCCGGATTTAAGAATTGAAGAACAGTCGCGCGGCTCGGCGGAAGGCCGACTGAACCCACTCACGCTACGGTAAGTGGAATGGGACCGGCGAAACGAGCCGAATGGAACATGTGTGGAACGAGGGAAGCGGACAAGGCTACTCGGCGTCTGTAATCGCGGCAATCGTTGCCTTAATCTAATAAATTTCTTATCAAAGAGCGTCGTGCCTATAGTACTTCCAATATCTGTGTGTTTGTGCAGTTACATACTTATATAGCCACTCGCAGCGTTAGTTTGTATGGCCCTACGTACGAGCACACGCGTTGGCGTCTGTCAGCTTGCCAACGGCCTGTGACGCGCTCTTTATTCTCTCTTTTTGGCAGTGGTCACATTTCGATTCGGATTCGGACTCAGATTCTGATGCAGAGCCTGACATATGTATGTACATACTCTGCAAATGAATGTATATGTATTTATGATTCTATATATACCACACATCATGTGATGTCGGTAATTGCTAGTCTAGTTACAACAGCAATGCAATCAAAGCGGAGCACATGTCAGAGCAGCCTTGATCGTTAATAAATACATATAATTCTGTCAGGCGGATAGCATTCAAAGCGCAAAGGGATGAACATTTTAGATCGAAAAAGACTGAAAAAGAGGAAAAATTTTAGCTAATTGTAGCTTTTTTAGGCTTATATGGTTATTTTCTTACTCCTGGCCAGGCTATAATCTTAGCTACCTCTAAGCACTTTAGTTAATTTCAAAGTTCTCAGTCAGCAATCTGCACTTTAACAGGCTAACAGATAACAGGTTAGGTTCACATAAACCATTTCTTTGCTTTTTAATTTTATATTGAATATTTATCTATTTTCAACAAATTAAACAACAACTTAGAGTTAACAGATTTACATTAAAAATCTATATTTTCTCAATTTGTTTCTTATCAATATACGAAACTTTTGACAATAACTTAGGACCTCTTCAATCCAAACGCATCTAGAAGAATCCGCTTTTGCTTTTATGAGTTACTTCAAATAATCTATGAATAATGACTAGCTTTTAAGCACATAAGTTGGTCAACAGTGCCCAATATAGTTACTGATAAGTAAAGAACTTGCGTTCGAGGTGCTCAATAAATTCTTGTAGTTGGCTCATTGTGGGGTAATCTTGTGGCTGCTTTAAAAGGGGCGATAAGCTTTACGACCGCCTCGGTTTATACAGCAGATCCGTTTGATGCTGACCTAGGCCAGCAAATTGGGCTTATTTGTCTGATTACTATATGGCGGGGCAGTAAAAAATGAATATAAAGTGGAAAAACCTCTAAGAAAATACGCATTTACTAATATCTCCATAAGGTTTACCTGTCGAATACGATTCGGTAAATTGTCATTTGACTTGTGGCAGAACGTTTTAATTGACTAAGCCACTAAGAGGGGAACGGCAAGTTTTGTCACCTTGAATTAAATTGAGTTTGCTTTTCTCATTCCCACTAACTTTCAGACGAAGTTTCCTCGGTCAAAGGGTTTGCTCAAGCTGGGGAACCATCAGCACCAAATAGTTCCCTACGGACAGTCACTGTCCTTCCCTTACATCGCTGTAGCTAAGCAATTCAACCGTGAACTTGGCCTCGACACCACTCAATTCTTTAATATCCTCTGACGTCCGCAGAGAGCTAAGTTCGCAGCGAAGCTCGACTAACATCAGCTGTCACTCCTCCCCTCGCTTTCCGCTTAATTGATATCCGTAATTGATAGTGGGCCCACCTAAGCCCCGTTCTGCTAAAAGATTGCTGCTGGTGGTTGTTAATTGATTTGCGGTTTTCGCGTTTTGTTTGTGCACAGCTCTTGTTTGTTCAATGCAACTGCAGATCCACTTTGCCAACATGCTTTGATGCTCAATTAAATCTACCTACGTTGGGGGACTGGTGCAGGAGAAAACAGAGCTCCCATTGCAGTTGCTTAAACCACGTATTGGATTAAAACGTTCTTGGAAAATGGATATCGCCTTGTCCAACTTCATTTTATTGCACATTATATTGGCGGCAGCCCCATGTTTATTGTCTTGTTGCTTCGAAGAAAGTGAAATTCAAAACATCAAGAAAGGAATAAAGCGATGAAACGACAAAGTTTGTTTACGTCTACACTTGGCAACTTGACCAAACCATTAAACGAAGAATAATATATGACTGAGTATAAGTTTTTTAATAAAGAAGTTATATCATTTTACTAATTATTGTTCTACTCTTTTTGATCATTCCTATTAAAGCTATAATATCATATTATGATGTGTATGTAAAAAAGTATCCGACATGAAGTTGGCTCTTGTATTTTGAGTGATTTTGGGTATGCATATACATATGTATATCCAATTAAAAAGGTTTACGAAGGGAATTCAATAAATAATTTTGAAGTATTGCAGCAATGTTCTTGATAAAACAATTTTAACGTATGTAGCTTGAGCTTTCTAAGATAAACCAAATTCAATATTTTCACATACTTTTTTTCAGTATTCACATTTAAGTATTCACATATAAAGTATATTGAATAAAATTGCCAAAGTTCTTAACAAACCTAGTGTATGAGATTGTTCTTGACCAATGAAATCAAGGCTGGCAATGTTTACAGGGATTTCTCTTTCTTTTTTTCAACCGAAAGAGATAGGGACATCACTTAAAAACCTGTCAAGAAAGCCACATAGGTAACAAAGGAGGCAACAGGGTGCACTTAACACGTGCAGGCACATAGTCTCACACACCAAAGGGTGTCCCTTTGGACAGGCGAGTGTTTTGAGCGTCCTTTTATGTTATATATTTATCCTTTGCTGCACACAATGAATGCTATAAAGTGCTGCTATGACAGCTCTTAAAATTTTATCGAGAAATCCTGAAACCTGTAAGGCTAGTTGCACTTCTACGCTGGAATGCGGGATTATATAGGGTACTTGTCATCATCATGTTTTTTTGACCACTTTGAGGAAGCTTCGGAATTTTCATGTAGCTAAAAATATATTGCTACAATTAAAGTAAAACTAGTATCTATATAAAAAATGTATAGAATCTATTTTTCGCAGTCTCGACTATGAAAAAAAGGA
Source organism: Drosophila nikananu (assembly GCA_008042635.1). Classification (NCBI taxonomy): domain Eukaryota; kingdom Metazoa; phylum Arthropoda; class Insecta; order Diptera; family Drosophilidae; genus Drosophila; species Drosophila nikananu. Next base: position 49,912 of record VNJV01008763.1, on the reverse strand, counting down.
ATACAAATGTACATGGAACCCACACTGGACGGCGTTTGTGTGGTCCTTCTGTTGTTTTTGAAAAGGGCAACTTGGCATAAAACGGACATTTGGCTATGCGTGTAAACAACTTCAAGGCTGAGGGTGCCTTTTAGTTTAAAATTTTTGTTCTTGACATGGGCTCCCACCGCGAACCAAAAAGGTTGAGTGCAAAACGCTAAGCAAAAATGCAAATTAGAAATCTACAAATGAACTTTCGAATTGGGACCCTGCGGTCATATAAATTCATTCTGAATTTAAGCAGGTAATGCATTTCAAAGTTAAGGTAATAAATTATTCATTTGGGATTTATAAATTAATGCATATGCTATCTTCACATAGAATTAAAACTAATTAAAACCGGACTCAGTTGGCAAAAATCAGAGTTACTTCGAAATCAATTGAATTGCATTTGTATATACCTATGTATATAATCTAAATTGGATGGGATGTGAAACTTGATTTTTCTATTTTAAAGACTAAGGACCGTTTCTCTTACTTAATGGCAAATTTCCTTTCCTACGATGAGATTTCAGCCAGCGATTTTAGATAAGTGTCCTCAAGGACCTTTAAAGCGGCATGGGGTTGGAAGAGGCAAGGTCACCACCGGCGTTCAAGGAGCATATGATGTAATTACAAAAATTTCCCTTCGCTATAAATTTGCCAAGTGAAATTTAGCGTTTAGCGTCACGCAGTCTGCGACTCTTGGATATGGATGTAGGGGCGAGAAGGCGTTTATGTGTTTTTGCAAAAGTTTTGGGGCGCTGTTGGAGCTGCTTGTGTGACAGCTGGGTATAAATGAACTTTGGTTGCTCCTAATTGCTCCACTTACGCGTTTTACGATATCGTTTCTTTGTCAGTTGTTTATTTGTTTTCCACTCCTCCGCACGCCTCTTGCCGCGAGGCCAATAAACAAAGCAGCGCTGAGTAGTTAAATAATCACTGAAAAAGTGGCTTGTTTGCACTTCCTGCAGTTGTGATGCGCGTAGTTGCTCCCTTTGAGTTCGAATTTGGACTGACACCCTGCGACTCCGTGCCTGCTCTAACGTTTTCCATTTCACGGAGTTCATGGCTGTGTCTCGCTTCCGCCAGTATGTTTGTGTATCGGAGTTTTCCACCGCTCCCTGGCCCTACCCACCACCACCGAGACTGGTCGGCAAAGGTTCTTGTTTTTTTCTTTGAACGCAGTGGAAATTTACCAGTTGGCACTCGCCTAATTCCCTTGCATGTCTTCAATTTGGTGGCGTTTCTTTCGGATTCTCTTAAATCTGAGTGGCAACCATAATGAATTATGTATGTACCATGCAACAGCTGCGTGTTAAATAATACCACGGAAATGAAAAGGTCAGGTATATGATTTATGAGATTTTATATTAATTATTATGATATTCCTTATTTTAAGTTCGTATTTTCTACTCTGCAAGATATAACGGAAAGACCTACAGATCACTCAGACAAAAAAGAGAAACCAAAACGACAATCGCAGACGCATTTACATTGTATGTATAAGCCAGACGAACGATCTTTATGTTCATCGCATAACGCAAGTGATTTGTTGTTGCAAACTCGAGATTGGGCGTCGAAATCAAAATTCCAAATACCGAAAAGAGCCACGGAATGTGAAAGAACCACTGCTTCTAGGATCAAGATCAAACCTTTAGTGTCTTGACCATTGAACTTCACTAGTAGATAAAAGAAACGTTTAAATGTTAAGCGTGTCTGAAGGCTAAAACGGAACGGGAGGTACAAGCAATTCCATTCCCATGTAAATTTTTTGAATTAAATTGTTAAAACCCCCTGAACGTAATCTAATAATCAAATTAGCAAGACTGAGCCTTGAGTTAAAAAAAAAGTCTACAGTAAAAGGTAGAAGGTAGGTCAATATTATTTTTCTAAAGTAGTAAGAGCACTTAAAGACAGTGATAAATCGGAGCTCTATGCAAATGTGCATGATTTACGTAGACTAATTTTTGTATTTAATGAAGTCATTGTGTGCTAATGTGAGAACGGGCAACTAACAAAGCGTCTTTAGAGCAATTATCATTATTAACACAGTTGTGAGGCAGTTCGCTGAGGCGACATATGGAAACCGGTTATAGGCCGTCATTTGTCGATTTCGATTTCGCAGTCGCAATCAGCTGATGGCCGCTTCTCTGCACTCTGCTGACCCACATTATCCGACAGAACGGATAAACACAAAAAAAAAAATCAACAGAAGTAATGAATGCTTAAAGGTCTTACCGGTTTTATCAGCTGCTACAAACAGTTTTTTTTTTACTTTTTGTTCATTCGTTTGAGTTGTCAACTCCTAACTTTTGGCGCCGTTTGAGGTCAATGGCTTCTAAGCCAAGTGTCTAGTATCTGGGCATGTGGCCATTTCGAAATGCATAAAATCAAGAAATCACGAGCTCAAGGACGCCGTCGCCACGAGAACGGTTTTCGATTACAGTAAATCAAATTTGCAGACCCACAAAAAAACCCAAACTTGAAGCCAAAAAAGCGTCTGCTAGTCAAATCTCTTTACCAACATTGGTAAAAATAATCATATAATATACACAATATATTTTATTGGAAGAATCTATGTGAATATGTGAGTTGTAGTGTGATTTGTTTTGGATATTTTAACAGCCGTGATAAACGTAATTATAGTTTGAATATAAACTGACTATGATTCTTGAATATGTTTAAAATTTTAACTTAAAATGTTCCAAGTATGTAAAACGATGGCTTTTGCCATATGCTGTAATTTCATTGGTAAATACCTTTGGTACACTTAGTGATTATCCAAAGAAGTTAAAAGGTACTAAGTTTAAGATCACTTTTTCCCTCTGTGCATTGCCAACTATGGTGGAGAAGCACCCAGTTCAGGGCGGCGGGTGGTGGTGCCGAAGACAATGGCACTAAAAGCCAAACGACTGGAGCAGCAAAATGGCGGCGCGTGTGTGACAAGGGAACAAGCCCGAAACTGTGCTAGAGCCAGTGCGGTTCACCAGCATCTCATCTTGCGTTCGTCCTTCAGAACCACTCACTCAGCCCACAACACACGAAGCGAGTGCTGGGGCAAGTCACAGAAACCTACCCTGCCGCGAACGCCACTGATTGTAGGGCTTGAATTAGTTATTTATTTCGCTTTATGAGGACGACTGGCGAGTACCCTATGTGCACATAAAACAATGCAGATATCTATACATAAACACACATTGAAGTTGTCTTTGTTGGTCTTATCTGGCTGCGTTGAGTCACTCCGAACACTACGTAATTTCAACTGCATAAACAAAACCAAGTATGTATGTAATACATCTATGTATAATTAATAAAAAGCGCACGGCGTCAGTAATTTAAATAAGTTTAAAGCAGTAGTCGTGCCAAAATTGCCAACCTATAAATAGGTCGCACTCGATCATAGTCGGAGAAAACAGCGAAATAAATTAAAAATCGTCAACTCATGGCTGCTCGAAATAAAAACCAAAACAAATAATAATTTATCACACACATGTAGAAGTGATGGGTCTTGGGAATGAGACTTTCGAGTGGGAATTACGCATTCGTGCTGGGCGAATATATTTATATTTATACAAGCTCTAAAACCAACAGCAAGGTCGACGAATTGTTCTATGTTTGGTCTCTCACCTGATATCTCGGCAGTTATTACTTCCAGTTAATTCCAGTTGATAATGGGCTAAATTACAACCATTGCTAGATCTTGGTCCTTTGTCATGGCAGCAGCTTACATTGTACGCCAAAGTATAAAATGATTGCAGTTGTTGTTCAGACGACTCTCTAAATAATCCAAAAAGTAGGGCCCTCTCTGCTCCGCCTTTCTTTTTCTGGGTACGCTTTACGTCGATTGCGTTTGTTTTCCGTTTTGCTTTATTAATATTTGCCGCCCTTGCACAGTGGAATGCACTGGGTGCAGCACGCGCCTTAATCAGCTGTCCACTTGAATTTTAATCCGCCTGTGGCCCTAGTGTCTTGTGTGTGCCGTGCTGGTTTTTTCGGTTGCACAACCCTCCGTGTTTCACTTCAAGTTAATATCTCGGCTATAACCGCTACGTCGCCCACTGTGCGGGAGTTTCGATTTTTTACAGCACCAAACTTTGGGGAGCGGCGGCGGGGCAATGACAACACCACCCAACGGCACAAGTTCACCAGAATATGTGAGATGTGGGGCGGCTATGGTCGGCGTAAACAAATGCACACCGAATTCGGGATGCGGAAATGCAGAATATGTGTGTTCCAGAAGCACTGAGGAAGCGAAGAATAACCCACGCCTCAACAAGCGATGCACGCGTTTTTCTCTTAATGGATTACTTAACAGACCACAATATCGGCTGCCAAAGCGCTTTGAAAATACAGAAAAATTAAATTCTTCACCAAACAAACACAGCACGACCGTCGGCACTCAAATTGGAAAATCATCTGACCGCCCAGCAGTAGTGTTGCTGAAAACATCGAGGTTTTTGTTAACTTTTTTTATACAAAAAAATGACATCACTGCCTACCAACTGTTATGTTTCCACTTTTTCACCGTCATATTTAGCTTTTTTTTGATAATAAACTATTTATTATTATTATTATTAAGTATTATATACCGTCATATTTAGCTTTTTTTTAATAATAAATTATTTATTATTATTATTATTATTATAAAAAAAGCTAAATATGACGGTGAAAATTTAACGGTAAATAATTTATTATTATTAAAAAAAGCTAAATATGACGGTGAAAAAGAATATAAAAATATATTATTTTTAAACATATGTATATTTGGCTATTTTCAGCTTTTCTTAAAATTGCAATCATTTCTAAATTTTGTATTTATCATCGGCCCCCTAGGCGGATACGCGATGGCAAATTTCGAACCCGGCCACCCAGGCGTATAAGCAACGGCCCCAGCTACGTCACGATCAAAGCAAAAAAGAGCTCATAAATGAGTGCGAGTGAGATATGAGATGGAGTGAGTGCAGATTTCAGTTCACCATTCTGTTAAGAATTCTCGGTCAAACTCATGTTAAATTCGTGGTGAACAGAGCGAAGGAGCGTGATTTTCATGGTGAAGTTCAAACCTCTCTAACAACCAGTGTTGCCAACCAAGACCAGGAAAAGCTAAATCAGTGTTCAGAAAACGCTGGAAACTGCTAAAAATTATTTGTTATAGCTAAACAAAATCTAAACACATTTATTATACAGTTTTTTTTTATAAAAAAAAAGACATCACTGCTAACCAACTGTGATGTTTCCACTTTTCCCCCCTCATATTTGGCTTTTTTTTTCTTAATTCAGATGCGGGAAAACATTCAGAATAAATAAAAATATATTATTTTAAAACTTATGTATATTTCGCAATTTTCAGCTTTTCTTAAAATTGCAATCATTGCTAAATTCTGCGTTTAAAATATTTATATCGTGTTTTTACGATATTATGCGAGCCGATAGTTGTAGTTGTAGTGTACAAATGCGGATGCAACTTTTTTGACTGGGCTAATACTCTAGTTTTCCAAGGTGGAATAATTGAATGTTATAACTAATAAAAGCATGTTAAAAATAAAATAATAAATAAAAGGAATTTAGGCAAACGGTTCTATTGCCATCAATTAAAAACCTTTTAAATTATAACTAAATATATATCGATATTTTTTTGGTGATGGAAGAAACGTATTTAAAATATCGATATTTTAATTTTAAATCTTATAGATTTTCCATCTCTTCGAATATTCCGCAAAAATACTGAATAATTCAAGGGGTTTGAAAAAGAATAAACTAATTTGATAAAGCGGGCTCCTCATTGGTTGCCTCTCTCTCCTTTTTATACATTCACACATTTAAAATAATAGATCTCTCCATGAACTATAAGGAATTAAAAATAAAAATCTAATTCCATTTCATCATTGGAATCATAACCGAGGTCTTTTTGGAAAATAATTTTAAGTGTCCAATTTATAAATACAAATATGTACATATTTGCAGTTATGAACATCTTTATTCTTGATTCCGTTGCGAAAATCATTGTTCATGACGGAGTTGTTAATTGGAATATGTTTTAAGAAAATGTATATTACAAATTTTATTCACTCTTGCATTCACATCACGTTCTCGGGTATTTTCCCTTTCTAAATATGTTCTTCTGAGTTTCTTCTAAGTTTTCCATAAATTTTAGCATAATTAGACAAAAAAAATATATTTCATATCTATGTTTCCTTTTAATTTCGTCTATGGGTATGGGTTTTTCACAGCCGGTTAATAGTAAACCTCATAAAAAAGTTTAAAGATAATACTTATTAGATGTTCTACGAGGGATAAACTGGAATTTTAACTTAAGGTTTATCATTTTTTTTTTCTGCATTCTATTTATTCTGTATGTCTATAGCTATTACCGGTAGTAAAGTGTTGAAAGATACATTTTTACACTACTTTTTATGTATCCTCTTAAAAAAACACCTTGTATCCCCACTTTTGTTGTGTATACAAAACTAGCGACCCTTTCAAATTATTTTACTCCTCCCAACATCAGCTAGTCTTTTCTTTCAGTTTCAAAATAAAACAAACTTCGTTCACAATCCTTTTCTTCGAAACATCAGCTACTCTTTTTATTCAGTTTCAAAGTGAATCAAGCTTGAAGTAGATCAGATCGCTACCAAATCTGTTAAAGAACTTACTGCACATTCAGTGTAATCAGAAACAAATAGATGACGATTTCACCCAAAAAAATCGCCGACTCCAACGGCAAGGACGCAGCTACAAATGAGCCCTCTGAAGAGATGGCCCATGGGGATGGCGATGATACGCCTGACCAGTCATCGCTTATTGCAAAATTGCAGGAGAAGTACAACTTCTTATTATGTAAATTGCGCATCATTGAGATTATGTAAGTTTACCTGCTGTAGTCCTGGTCGGTCACGTGATCTAAGCGACCGAATTCTTTCCTTTCCAGCTGCTACGCATATGGGGAGACCGAAATCCCACTCCAACAGGAAATTTTACGCGTTTTGTATGAGGCTGTAGGTCATTTCTTACGTCGAACTTTTTTGTTGGCCAATCTTCTTACTCTTTTACTGTCCATTTCAGGATAAGCCTCCGCCCCCGAATGCTACACTGCCAGAAAATGGGAAGCATTAAATGAAGCGAGATACCAACTAGGTATTTAATTTGACGGATGTTTATACTAAAAAGCCAATATGTTGACAGCTGCTGATGTTATGAAATATAACTTTGTTTAAACACTACATTTGACGAACACATGCTGCCGTTTCAAACAATATAACACTTTTGTTCTGTATACCAAACACTCTAAATCACTTGAAATACATCTAAAATCAAGATCTAAATAAAATTGTTATTTGATTACTATTTAACAAGTAGGAAAGCTACAGTCGTGGGTGTCCGACTGAGAGATACCGGTAACCAAAGCATTGTGGGCGAAATCAACAAATCATTGATATTCACAATTCAATTTCTGTTCGACGTTATAAATATCTTAAAGCAACAGGAAGAAAATATTACTAATGAAGGCAAATGATGCCAGGAACATGTTGCTACCCAACACAAATGTTAAAATATAGAATATACCCGAGAATGTGATTCCGATTGCGATCGAGATGATGATGAATGCAACGTGTCGGTATGCTAAGACACACGCTGGTCAAGCGGTATTCGGTTAAGACTCTTCCTGCCTTGGTTTACTTTCGGTAAGTATATGGAGTATTAACTAATCAATGAAATATAATTAATAAATGATTTGGCACGCAGCAATGCTAGTCCCAAAATCTTCGAGTGTGATCTGCAAGTTGAGTAGTCAGTACTGGAATAGTCCATTGATGACGAATTCAATAAAGACACATTAAAAATACCAAGAGCTTTGAATTTAAAGTGAAATAAGACTGAATTTCCTACCATAAGTAACACAATACACAGTCAGGACAAAAGACGAAACGCTCATTGAGGTCACACAGGATTGAAGGGAAGTTGCTCCGTTCCGAATCGCCTCCAAAAGGTCATTGACAAAAAGAGAAAATACAAAACCAATAAATAATTAAAGTGAATTAATATGTTTAAGAAACTGTTATTAAGTATCTGAGTGCATTTATGAATAAAGGACTATTTAAAAGAACAACAACAATGATGACGAAGACCATTGTATGTATGGGAAATTATTCTTCTCAAATCAATATTTTTCGGAACTGCACTTTTTATTTATCTCCTTTAAGCAATCGTTGAATATTTCCGTTAGCTGTAGGGCGAGTTAATTATTAAGTAGAAGAAACATCTCTGACCCCAAAACCACTAATGGCCCTTATTCGGCCCATCCGAACGGTAGGATGTCTCACAAAAAACGGAAGTAGGCCTTGAGAGCCTAGTCTCTCATATAGGAACTAACTTGAAACTCTACGTTTTAGTCGACCACTAGAATCTAAATAACCGAAAATAAAGACAGTTCATATTTATTTTATAATTTCGCAAGTTTTGAAGAGAGAGTATATTGATAAACTGATAAATACAGCTGGTAAGTGAAGTGCATCGTGCTGAAGTGCTGCATCGTGTTTCTCCTCGATTCGGATGGGGATATCGACCTTAATAAATTTGTATTCATTTCACTTCTTCAATTTAGCTTTTTAACTCTGAAGACAAGACAAGACATGGCTGTAAACGTTTACTCCACAAATGTGACGACAGAGAATCTCTCGCGCCATGAAATGCTGGCATGGGTGAACGATTGCCTGAAGTCGAATTTTTCCAAAATCGAAGACCTATGCACTGGTGAGTTTGAGCCCAAGACGTCTTGAAAGTGTCCATCTCCACTTTCCCCATTAGGTGCCGCTTACTGCCAGTTCATGGACATGCTGTTTCCCAATTCAGTGCTCCTAAAGCGCGTCAAATTCCGCACAAATCTTGAGCACGAGTACATACAGAACTTTAAGTTATTGCAGGCGAGCTTTAAAGAGATGTCTGTCGATAAGGTAATAATTGCTACTTTTTCTTGATTCGAGATGTTCGACCTGATTTAAACACAATGACACAAAAAGCCAATATCATTTTAAAACCGTAAGTGAAAACACACTCGTGGAACTCGGCATGGGTGAAGTAAGAATGATCGGAATCAATAGAACGGTTTGGTCGAATAACTAATAGCAGTTCTTGTCCTGTAGTATTACATTCGGTTTCTCAAGAATTATCTCTTACATTCAGATCATACCCATTGACAAACTGAGCAAAGGTCGTTTTCAAGACAATTTGGAATTTTTACAATGGTTCAAAAAATTCTTTGATGCCAATTACAATGGCAGGAATTACGATGCCAGCGCGGCCCGTGAAGGTGCCCCTATGGTTTTTGCTTCCGCAGGAGCTAGCTTGTCCCGGCGAGTTCCCATGACAACTGGACTTGCGGCAGGAACATCTGTAGTAAAGCCACGTAGGTTCACAAGCTCTTTATTTCCACACATCGTTACTCTTTTCTCTTTTATAACAAAACAAACTTCACGAAGATCGCGATATTAACGAACTCAATGCATATTCAAAATATCTAGTTTAGGGTTTGCATACTAACTGCCGTCATTTCTTATTCAAGTAGACACCAAGGTGACTTCACGGCTGAAAGACACTGCAAATCAGCCCTTTGAAGAGAAGTCCCATGGAGATGGCCATAATACGCCTAACTTGTTGGCCATTAATTTAGAATTGCGGAAGGAGCGCGACTTCTACTTTTCTAAATTACGCGACATTGAAGTTATGTAAGTTTCCTTGCTCTTGTCCTGGACTGGTGGTGCACTGGCACCCGATCTAACCTACGATATCCTTTCCTTTCCAGCTGCCACGAATTTGGGGAAACCGAAAGTACGCCGATTATACAGCGTATTTTAGGCATTTTGTATGCGACAGATGTAGGTTATTTCCCCTTGGTGTAGCTTCTCCTTTTGGAAACCGTCTAATCTTTTCATTGTCCAATTTAGGATGGATTCGCCCCCCCAGACGATTCAAGGTCAGAAGCAGAAGAGCACTAAATGTAAACCGAGACACAAGCCACGAAAATAATTGCCGCATATTCATACTGAAAGCCAAGATTTTGAATGCTGCTGATGTTATAATATCGAACTTTTTGTTTATACACTACATTTGACCAACATATGTATGCTGGAATTTTGAACAATATTACACAGGTATATTCTGTATATCAAGCACTAACTCATTTTTAAATACATCTAAAATAGAATGCTAAATAGAGTTTTTTGTTTACTGTATTTTAATACATATATGTACATATATATACGATATGTGAGGAGCGATGGCGATAGTAGAATTGGTAGAATTTTATTGCTTAAAAGCTCCCTTTATATGATACCATTTTTTAGAGTTCAAAAAGGCCAACGAGGGCATGCAAGGTTTTCTAATGTCCGAGTCATCTTTTAAAATGATATTGGCTTTTTGTGTCATTGTGTTTAAATCAGGTCGAACATCTCGAATCAAGAAAAAGTAGCAATTATTACCTTATCGACAGACATCTCTTTAAAGCTCGCCTGCAATAACTTAAAGTTCTGTATGTACTCGTGCTCAAGATTTGTGCGGAATTTGACGCGCTTTAGGAGCACTGAATTGGGAAACAGCATGTCCATGAACTGGCAGTAAGCGGCACCTAACGGGGAAAGTGGAGATGGAGTGCCAATTAGACACTTTCAAGACGTCTTGGGCACACACTCACCAGTGCATAGGTCTTCGATTTTGGAAAAACTCGACATCAGGCAATCGTTCACCCATGCCAGCATTTCATGGCGCGAGAGGTTCTCTGTCGTCACATTTGTGGAGTAAACGTTGACTGCCATGATAGCCTTGTCCTTCGAGTTAAAAAGCTAAATTAAAGGAGTGAAACGAATACAAATTTATAAAGGTCGATATCCCCATCCGAATCGAGAAAAACACGATGCAGCACTTTACTTACCAGCTGTATTTATCAGTTTATCAAGCTATTCTTTCTCTAAAACTTTCGAAGTTATAAAATAAATGTGAACAGAACTTTATTTTCATTTATTTCGGTTATACTGTTGGACTAAAATGAAGAGGAGTTTCTCGAGCATTCCTACTTGAGATCTCAAGGCCTACTTTCGTTTTTTGTCAAACAGTCAACCACATCATATATGTATGTCTATTTTTATTAAATATTGTAATAGCTGTCTGTATAACCGAGTCCTGCGCGTCCAACGCGTTCTCTTATAGTTATACATTATATTAAGAATGGACAATAAGACGCATTTTACTGTAAAAATTATTATTGGCATTTATTTCACAATATTATTTGGCAATTAAATTTAACTTTAACGTAATTACTATGACTTGAGTTTGTTCTTTTATTTGAATTTTTATGAAGTACCATAAGTATGAAGACAGATGAGTTCTAAATTGGCGTAAATATGAGCATGTGTACTGACATAAATATGGAAGTATCCAAAGTATCAAGCTGTTTCAAAATATATTTCAAAAGCATGGATCTTAGTCAGCTTGGGAGTCCCAGGTTGGGACATTCGCTTCCTGGTCCACCAAGCACAGTCGTTTGTATCGGCGTCTAATTTAGACGATTTGATGATAGATTGATGAACATTGATACGTGTGTGTGATGATAATCTTATAGGATTGATTTTCTCGTTAAGGGTCCCCTCTCTGGTCGAAACCCGTCCATGATAGTTGCATAACTATTCAACATGTTTCAGTGCTGCTTTCCAACCGTTACCGTGCTCTCATCTAGCGCATTCACGACTGCTTGGGGTGCTGAACGGGTGGCGGGGGCGCTGGCTTGAAGCACTGGAGCAGGAAGGCTGTGTAGATGACAAAGGCCACCGCCAGGGCGATCAGGGCATACATGAAGATGTTCAGCTCGGGCTGTCGGAAGCGGTTCTTGCGCAGCCATTCCAGCACCTCATCCTCGGAGAGAAGGTCGCCTTGAAAGGTGAGACGTGGAGGTCAGAGGAGGACAATGGAGGTCTCCCTTGTCATGGGTGGAGTCTAGGCTTACCCCTGTATATGCTGGGGAATCGCCGGCGGAAATAGACCATTGCAGGCAGTTTGGTGACTCCCCATTTCTTGGCATAGCGCGAGTCGGCCATCTTAACAAACGTTATATCCAGGTTATCCGTCTCGCTGTCGATGTTTTCGAGCTTCTCCAGAGCTGCAGTGCTGTCCGGCTGGTTGTGCTCATCTGAGGAGAGAGGTTGGAACGACAATGCGCCTAGATTTCACTTTATTGTACTTACAGAAGAACACCGATAGGAACTCGTTCTCTTCAAGGAGCTTGTCAAGCATTTTCCGGTTGACTTCTTCGATTTCGTTTTTGATTTCGAACACGTCTTGGGAGGTCAGCCAGGTTATAACTTTGTCGTGTTGATGCATATCGCCATCATAGAGGACGGGCACTTGTTTTCTAGAGTTTAAAACGATTAACTAAGGGTTGTGGCAAAGCTAAGGTCAAACAAGAACTAACCGGAAGTAAACCAAAGAAGGTATGTTGACAATTTCGTATTTCTTGGCGGCTTCCATGCTGGCTATCTTAACAAAGTCAATTCCAAACATGTCGGCTTCACCGTCGATCTCCTCCAATTCCTCCAAAATCTCCTCGCACTCCGCACAGTCATCGTCATCTTCATGAAAGGCTTAGTCTTAGAATTGGTACCAAAATATACGTTAGTAGAGAACTTACAGAAGAAAACGACCAGGAGGGTTGACTCGGCCATTAGACGATCCAGCATGCGCTCGTTGACCTCCTCGATTTCATCAGCCAACTCCCGATTGTCGTCATCAATGAGCCATTCCAGCACTGATTGCTCATTTTGAAGATCACCCTCGAAGAGTAAAGGATTTCCATTGCTGTGGATCACGTCATTAAATCAATATGTTATGTTAGTTACTACTCCATGCACTTACCGGAAGTAAACCAGGGCCGGGAAGGTCTTAATCGAGTAACGTTTGGCCAGCTGTGGGTCTTGGATCTTGACCATGTGAATGCCGAACACATCGCATTCATCATCGATCAGCTCCAAGCCCTCCAATATCTGGTCGCAGATGTTGCAGTTGATTTTGTCTGGCGAAATTAAAGGACTTGGTAAGTAACCCCTTCAAGAACAGTGAGCATTTGAAATTTTGAGCCAAGCTTGAGAGTCGGTTAGCGATTGTGTGAGAGGCAAAGAAAACGCCGTAAACAAAAGGTATTCGCGTCCAAACTAAATTTCCGTGAGTTGCAAAATACTTTAGATTAAGTTTGATCGATCGATCAGTGCCTGAACTTTGTGATCTTACTCAACTGCCGAAGAAGACATTATAAAACGCAATGAATACAATTTAGTTTGGTCGTAATACGAGGAAAGCCTGGTTAAGAGCATCAAGAGTCGTTTCTGGACGTAGAACAGAGCTCCTACAAGTGGTTAGACGTGGTTAGGTCTCAATCGAACATGCGCAGTCGGTGGTGTGCACACGGAATACGGAATACGAATACCTTGTTTTTCGATACGTTTTCTTTTACGCGAGATGTAGTTTTGTACGAATTGACTGGATGAGTGTTTTGTGGATTTGGTGGTGGTGGTCAGGTTGCTTTCTTTAAGACTAGAGGGGGAGCAGAAACTGCGGCAGAAAGCGGGTTGCTTTCCCTTGCGCTCTGGCGGCACTGAGGATGGTTGATGGTTCGTTCGGTTTCGTTTCAGATTTTTTAGTCAGGGACAAGTTTTGTGGATTGTGTTCGATGGAGTGTTGGGGTCAGGGATACAGATACAATAATTCAAAATGGGTGAGATCATGAGCAGGTGCTGCTGGGAGACAGTTGACAGATCGAGCTACTCACAGAAGTACACGGCCAGGTACTGCGTTTCCTCCACCATGGTCTCCAGCATTTGGCGGGTAATAAGCTCGATGCGATCCTCGGTCTTCTGGGTGATCAGCCACTGGAGGACCTCCTCCTCCTCGCTGAGTTCGCCTGCTCATAAAATAGATTGCTTTGACTAAGAGAAACTGGGGTGAGACTGCAGGGTGGCTGCGTACCCTCGAAGACATTGGGTATTCCTCCCTCAAAGTAGACCAGAGCCGGGTACTCGTGCACGCCATAGCCATCGGCCACGGAGAAGTCTCTGGTCTTCACGAAGGTGATGCCATGCTTATCGCAGTCGTCGTCAATGTTCTCCAGCTCCTCCAGCACCTTGGTGCACTGCTCGCAGCCATCCGCATCTAGCAGTCAAAGTCGAATTATACGCATTATTCAACACACACGCTACACACGGGCACGGTGATTTACAGGGTACTACGGCAAGCACTAAACGTTTATATGTAAGGCACAGTAACAGCAAGAATTTACATTGACGGGGATATGGCAGATTGTGCAGCTTAAATAGAATACATAAGTCCTGACTCCACGGTCCGCTCTTGTCCTTCATCAAAACGAACAAATGCTCATGATTACTAGACGAGCAGACAGTGCAATCAGCAGAGATGGTGATGATGCTGGAGTAAGTTTGAGAGGACGTCATACACAACGAGAAACATAAAGCACAGAATCGAGCATAGGGGGACGACTGGAAGTGCATAGTGAAGACGGAATCTAGAGAGGATTTCGGGAGACACAGAGAGACAGAGAAAGATCAGAGAAAGACTGAAATAGTGGGGGAGACTGGACTTCGCTACGCCGGATCACTTATGTAGGTGTATACATTCACTTTACAAGGCGGATGTGGATGCGAGGTGTGTTTCTGGTGGTGCTGGGTTATGTGGTAAAACATTCTTGGACTCATTCCAGTTGCACGACTTCTACTCGGAAAGATGATGCACTACCATCTTCTTGCTTTCCAGCCGATGCGTCCGGTGGTGCAGCTTCGCCTGCTGGCGAGTCCGCTGGCGACCCATCCGCCCCACCAGCGGCCGCCTCGGAGGGATCGGGCTCACTGCCAAAGGCAGCAGCGACGCTGGCAGCTCCGCCCTCCTGCTGGTGCTGATCGCGCTCCTTTTTCAGACGCGCCTTGCGCGCCGCTTTGGAATTGCAAATGTCGCACTTTGTCTTGTTCCCTACGTTTTGGGTACCGTATCGGTTTGTGTGGTTCGGTTTGATAGTTCAGAGAGCGCAGTCGTAAATAGAAATATAAACAAAGTCTTTTTGGGTTAGATACACAGAGCTTATAAGCCTAAGATAGCTTAAGACCTAGATGGTTAACTACAATTACACAGAGTTCGCTGCAAACCGCTTGCGCAAAAGCGTGATTGTCAACTCCACAAAGTACATTTTCGACGAATGAGACAGAGTGTTAAGGACTTTCACGATGCAATTCCATTGCTAGTTCATGTGGATGCACTCCTTCTTCAGGAAGTACTTTAAGTTGACTATAAAACAGAACATTGACAGCTTGGACGTTGTACTTTGTGTGAATTGAGATCACCAAACCGATTGCAGCTCCTAATACCTTTGTATGCCTCATAGGTAAAGAGTATTCGCCAGCAGAGACTGCCACCTTTGCTGAAAACTTACAGAAATACACGGCGATGGAGCCAGACTCTTCAATGAGCTGAACGAGTCGTTCGCCCTCGAGATCTTCGATAACATCTCCACTTGGGTCCTTTTGCGTGATTAACCAAGTGAGGATTTGTTCTTCTTCGTAAAGATCACCTGGAAGGAGAGGTGGTGGTTGTTTCTGGTACCCAACTATCTGGCATGGAGCATCGTACCGGCGTATATAACTGGCTCCTTGGACGTGGGCTTGAAGAAGACAATGGCCGGCAGAGCGAAGACGCCGTACTCCTTGGCCATTTGCTTGTCGTCGATCTTGACGAAGTCGATGCCCGCCTTGTCCGCCTCGTCGTCTATGTGTTCCACCTCGGCCAGGACGCGCGGGCACTGCTTGCACTCGTCGCTGTCTGGGGGTTCAGGAAACGTTCAGCCTGGGCTACACCTGCGGCCATAGGTAACTTACAGAAAATCACCGCCACGTAGTCTGAGTTCTTGCGGATCTTCTCGAACATCTTGCGGTTGACCTGCTCGATGTGATCGGTCATCTCCATGTTGGCAGGGCTAGTCAGCCAGTCGAGGACCTCCTCCTCGTCGTCAATGTCGCCGTCGTAGTTGATGTACTTCCCCTTGCGGAAATAAGTCAGACCGGGGGGATTCCTGTAGCCGTACTTCTTGGCCATAAGTTTGTCGTGCATTTTCACAATGTGAATGCCATATTCGGCGGCTTCGTCGTCGATCAGTTCGATGTGTCGGAGCACTCGGGGTGAGTCGGGGTCGTCTTCCTTGTCTAAAATAGAGCGAGTGTCAGATGCATTAGTACACGGATAGCCACCTCAGGGTACTCTTATGGACTATTGATTGAATTTTGCTTGTGTTGTTGGACGGCAGTTACAGTTTTTAGTGGGCGCCTTTTACGACTACTTAGTTTATGAAACAGTTCCTGGATGTCTTAATAACCTGTACCTTAAGCACGTCCTGGGCGCCTGTTATACTTACAAAACACAACCGCTAAAAAGTCTTTGGTGCCTATAAACTCGAAGAGCTGCTCCCGATCAATTAGCTGTATGCTCTGGTCGGCCTTCTGCTCCAGTATCCAGTTGAAGACGTCCTGGTTGCTCGCAATGTTGCCTATATGTGTGTGGCATATGAGATTAATTCGTTAGATTTGTTTTAACAGAATTCCCTGGTTCCGCATCATCCAATTCATGGCACATACCTGTTGGCTGCAGTTTGTCAATCAATCATCAGCGTTCGCTTTGAATATACACGAAAATATCGCTTTGCTTTCGCTGCTTTTCCCAAACAAATATAAATATTGAAAATTGGAAATGGGCCAAGACCCACCAGGCCATAATTATAACCCTATGACTCACAATAGGCATTTGTTTGAAAATACTAAAAAACATACGTATGGTGGCCATAAAATATATCTTCAGGAAATATATGTTATACATATTGTGTGTTTGAAATTATTTGAACTTTGCTAGAAATAAGAGAGCCTAATTAATAATTAATTAGTAGCTATTGATTTGGATGGTTTTTATTTCATGTTCTTACAGTTTTATAGTGAAGTTTGGTTTACAAAAAAGTGCTTCTGCATTTGCTTAGATTTGCATTCGGTTCTTACAATTTCACCATTTTCAAGTTGAAAACTGGCTTGATAAAAATACATTCGCTTGTTCTTGACTTAACAGCTGCTGTTCAACAAAAATTGTTTACATAGAGTGGGATTTAGTTACAATTGCGTGTAGAGTGGTAGACTATAGCTTAAGAAAACATAGGTGATAGTAGAGATATATAATTCGGTACTCTGCATACCGATAACAAAAACAACAGCGAGCGGCACGGGTATCGCTCTCAGAAGAAAACAAATGAAACAAAATGGCAGGCTACATAGAATGCGAGGCCATTGTTCAGCGAGAAATGGACTTTCGTTTCCATAATTTACAACAAAATAAAGTGTGCTGCAACACCTTTGACAACAAGCTTATATTACAAAATAAATAGTGACTATGGCTGCTCTGTTCGAGGTTATTGAGAAAATAGTTGACAGCTCTCGTGGTTGCACGTTGCAGTTCAAGTGGGCGACAGCTGTGCACTGTCGAGTGTAAATTGTTTCAAAAAATATTTTCCGTGTGTCGGTCGTTTGATTTGGCTGTTTGGCTCTTGTTAAAATTAGACTTACAACGTAAATGTAAATTGTATATTGTGACAAAAAGAAGTAGTATCAAAAAGAGTGAAGCTGTTGTTATTGACAATAGACAATTTGCGATTGATTTGTTAATAACAAAGATTTGCTGCATAAATATACAAGTGAAAGTTCTCAGAAGTTTTACAGTTTGTTGTTGTTGAAGTAATTGCTTTTAGTTTGAACAAAGTTTGTTGAAATCCGTTGACAAAATGCAACAAATGTGTGTTTAGTTTAGTTATAGATCTTGAAAATAGTTTAGGCGAAAATATCAACGAAATTTTAGTTAGTAAGTTTTCTTTCTTTTTATTTTAATCGTTCATTATCAAATATCTTGAGTTGCGCGTCGGAACTCTGCTTTTCAACGTGGAACAGCGAGCAGTGTTCTGCGGCTAAGAAAGGTGTGTGGACTTGCGATCTGATCAGGCACCGAGGATGTATATTGAATATATTCGATATTGTAGTAGAGCCCAGCCCCATTCCCCGGCTAAGTAAACACTTGAAGGTTAGTGGGGGAAGGCCCTATACACAGCCGTACGAATTCGGTTATTCGGTTATTCAGTTGGTTTTCGTGGTTGTCTTTTGCAGTCACACAGAGATGTACATTTAGTTATAGGAACCTGTCATTGAAGGTTCTTTGGTGGCTATTCAGGTTTGGGTTGCTTTGGTATTTGGTATCTGGTATTCTGATAGTTTGACATTTGGTTTATCGGTTGACAACGTGCTACTTAGTATGGCATATCATTCAATCATACAATCACCATTTAACTGTCTGTGCTTTTCCACACACTCAGTTAAATTGTTGCCTTACTCCCACAGAGAGATATCCTGAAAAACGAGGTCATACAAATTTTTTAGTCGATTTTGGAAAAAATTAATGCCTGCAAGACACAAAAAGAGAGAGAAAAGAGAAGAGAAATAAACAAATAAGGTAATGACCAATTTGTGCGTGTGTCTGTACGTGTCTGAGTATGGGCACAACAACAGCAAAAATGAGCAGTTACAGGACAGGTGAGTCTGACGGGAAATGATCTGTGTCTTGGCTTGTTTCCACTGCGACTAGCTGACTACGGGGTCTAGTCCGATGGTCCGGGGCGACTACGTACCGGTCTTCACATTCAGCTTTCCGGACTTCTTGGACGACTTCTGCTTGGACACCTTCTCCTCCTGGGACTCGTCGTCGTCGTTGGCTGCTGGTTTCTTGCCAGCCTGCGGCTTGTTGCTGCCTCCGGAGCGCTTGTTGGCGTACGACACCTTGACCAGGGGCTTGTCATCGTCATCATCGTCATCGTCATCGTCCTCGTTGTCCTTGGCGGCCTTGGTGGGCTTGGCTGCCGGCTTTTTGGCCTGAGCTGGTGCCTTGCTGGCCGACTTGCCGGCTGGGGCTGAGGTGGCCGAGCTGGCGAACTGAAAGTTGCCGCCGCCGCCGCCCACCGAACGCTTGCCCTGATCGCCTTCGCTGTGTCCGATCCGCTGGGCCGTCATCTTAGGAACTTTCGTTGACTTCTCCAATTTGGTTGGACAGCATTGGAATGGTTTGTAATCGTTGGGCACGTAATTATTGCCGCGCTTAGCTGAATGGCCGTCATGGCCCAATCCAACATAGAAACATTCGTCATCTGTGTGTGAGCAAACAAACAAAAACATTTTGTCAGATTGTTTAGTTTTAAAGATTTTTTGTATTATTTTCGGTTTACTATCAACAGAAGGTTCGTTACGATAAGTTATCAAAAACGTTTAAACAAGAGTGCATCGTTGTAGGCGAGAACTAAGAATACAAGTCGTTAACTGGCTTTCAGTACTTTGCCTCCACAACTCCGACATAGCCACAGAGAGAAGGAAAGAGAGCAGTTAGTACGATTTCCGGTTCGATTTCAATTGTTTTCAGACTCGAGAGATTCTTTGTTCTAGAGTAAAAAGCGTGCTTTGTGAATGGAAGATACTTGAATTGTTTGAGTATAATTTGTAAAACAGATCTATATCAAAACTAATAACTGACAAAATGCTTTTGATGCTGCTGACTGTACAAGTACAAGTTTCGGATTGATTCTAGTTCATACTTTTACATATTCAATATCGGAGTTAGGCGTGTTTCGCGGTGTCTGCGAGGCCCTTGCGCCTCACCGGTTCAAATTTTCGCTTCGTTTGTATGGTTTATATGCTTAAATATTTTCTAAGGCACAGCAGGATCGTTATTAAGTATTAAAATTAAACAAACATACGGATTACTTAAAGATAAGATGTAAATCAAACAAAATAGGTATTAACACATTTTCCATTGTCATTTGTCAGAACAGTTACGTTTTCCAAAATAAAAAAGGACTCGTATATGTAATTTTGGCCTTGTTCAAATAATTTCAAACATTGTGTCAGCTATGGTTTTAGTTTTTTAATTTTTCTCAACTTTTCCCTCAGATGTACCAACGGTTTTAACACTTAGCCACTAAATAGGTTAGTGCTTCGGGATGGGGTTCAAACATTCGACAGGATCAAACACAGAAGACATTGGCTGGGGTTATTAATGTGTATGTGAATGGCTTGACTCTATTTCTGATTGAGTGTCTTCCGCACATGAGATTTGCTTTAGCACAGAAGCCATGAGCCCGGCACACATGGGCACAGTCAAATCACGAGAATGCTTGGTGGTTGTTACCTTGATTAAATGCATTTCTATTTGAATTCCTGTTCCCCAAGTCTGTAGATAGACAATAGCATGAACTGTAGTCGAAATTAGGAAAGTGTTTGGAGCGATTCATCGAGCAAGGTGGCACGGGGGTGGGATTGGAACTTCGGTCGGGGGGACCAACATTGAACAACTTCGGTTAATGGTGCTGCGAGAGCAACCAACATTCAAGAATTACCTATTTCGTCTATTAGCCGACCCGAGCAAAGGTCAGCAAGGCGATGTATCGTTCGCCCCTTGGCAGTGTGCCTATATTTTGGTTTACTTTTAAGATCCATCTCCTCGTCGTCTTCGTCATCTTCATTGTCGTTGTCTTCGTCATCTTCATCGTCGTTGTCTTCGTCATCATTCTCCTCGTCATCCTCATCCCCATTTTTATCTTCGTCTTCCTCATCCCCATTGGTATCCTCATCCTCATCTTTCTCATCATCATCTTCTTCATCATCCTTATCTTCATTATCCTCATCTTCTTCTTTATTTTCCTCATCCTCATCTTCATCTTCATCATCCTCATCTTCATTATCTTCTTCATCCTTCTCATCACCATTTTCATCTTCCTCCTCATCTTCATCTTCATCTTCATTTTCATCTCCATTTTCATCTTCATCCTCATTTTCATCTCCATTTTCATCCTCATCGTTATCTTTATCTTCATCTTCATCTTCATCCTCATCTTTATCCCTTTCATCATTTGTATCCTCATCGTCGTCCTCCTCATCTTCTTCATCCTCCTCATCATCTTTTGCGTCCTCATCGTCCTCTTCATCATCATCTTCATCTTTTTCGTCATCATTTTCATCATCCTCATCCTCATCGTCTTCGTCATTATTTTCATCATCCCCATTTTCTTCATCCCCATCCTCATCCTCTTCGTCATCATCCCCATTTTCATCATCCTCCTCCTCATCTTCCTCATCATCACCTTCTTCGTCCTCGTCTTCTTCTTCGTCGTCTATTACTCTGCGGTCCTCTTCCTCATCCTCCTCTTCGTCGTCATCTCCCCCATCCTCGCCCTCTCCGTCTTCTTCCTCATCCCCGTCATCGTCAGATTCCCGCCTCTTTGCTCGTAGTCTTTCTTTTCGAATCGCATTCTGCAGACGCTTCAGTCTTTCCCTCTTATCCTCATCGCTTTCTTTGGGATAGCGCATTTTAACAATCTTTTCATCACTTTCACCGTCATCGTTGCCTATATCGAAAAGTTGCATTACGTTCGATTTATATATACATATTGGGCAATATAATCGGGTGTATGATAATTGGATGTATCAATTCGGTGGGATTTCTAGAGCCGCCTTTCCGCGGCTCAACTGATTTTGCTTCGAGAGTTTGGCTTATGAGCGTGAGTTAGAAAGCAGAGGAAACATTTTAAACAAAACGGCTTACTCTTTTGATTGATTAACCACTGCAGCACACGGTTTTCATTTTTGAGATTACCTGGGGGAGAGAAGCAACCAAGTTAGAGGCGGCCCAAGGACATATTTCCTCAAAGATGACTCACCATCATACATGATCGGGACGCCGGTCTCGTAGTAGACCAAAGCTGGGAATGCGAAAATGCCGATCTCATGGGCCAACTTAACGTCATTCGATTTCACAAACTGAATGCCGTGCTTATCGGTGTCGTCGTCAATGTTCTCCAGTTCCTCCAAGATATCCGAGCAGGATTCGCATTCATCGTCGTCTGAGCCAAGGAAATGCATCGTAATTAGGTGCCTCTTTTAGATGCAAGTCTAGGTACTTACAGAAGAACACAGCCAGGTGCTCAACATCGTTTATCAGGACTTGCAGGGTCTTGCGATCGACAGACTCAATGACATCAGCAGTAGACTCGTGCAAGTCAATAACCCACTCAAGAATTTCCTCTTCCTTCATCAGGTCACCTTGAAAACATAAATTAAATATGAATATTATTTGCAAAACAATGAGATCACAGATATTGCTCATCAAGAAAGGATCTCGACCTCGAAACCCATTTGAATTCTAATGAATCTTTGAGATTACCACTTACCGGTGTAAATTGTTCTAAACTTATGTCTATAAAATGCAAGTGCCGGCAGACCGGGCAGATCGTATTCCTTATCAATATCGTCGTCGGATGTCTTTACAAAGTCAATGTCTTTTTCCTCGCACTCGTCATCAATGTTCTCCAGCTCGTTTAGGATCTTCTGGGCTTTCTTATCGCCCTCGGCATCTGTAAATGCAAATAAATAGATGAACAAGGTGAGCTTTAAAATATAACAAATGAATTTTCTTACAGAAGAACACGACAACGTGATCGTTCTCAGCCAAAATCTTATCCAACATCTTCACATTGACCTCCTCGATTTTTCCGGGAATTTCAAGGGTCTCATCGTCCGTGATCCAGGCCAGCACTTCATCCTCATCGTCCAGGTCTCCGGTGAAATGCAGGGGATCGCGGTTTCTGAAGAACACCAGGCGTGGGTAAGTCTTGACATTGTATTTCTTGGCAACTCCGGTATCCTCAGTGGTGACAAAGATGATGCCAGCCTCGTCCAACTCGTCGTCAATGCTTTCCAGGGCATTTAGAGTGTGGTCGCAGGTCTCGCCGGGCTCGCATGGACCAGTGAAGAAGACCACCACATATTCGTGCTCGTTGATCAGATTGACCAGGATTTCATCGGTGACCTCCTCAATGGTGGCCGTCTTCTTCTGCACCAGCAGCCACTCGAGCACCTCGTCCTCATTCATCAGGTCACCCTCGTAGAGGGCCGGGATCTTGTTCTCGAAGTAGATGAGAGCGGGCAAGTGGTCGAGACCATACTCCTTGGCCTCGGCGGCGTTGTCAATGCGCACGATGACGATTCCCTCCTTCTCCAGCTCATCGTCAATGTTCTCCAGTTCGTTCAGGATGCGCATATCCTGCTTATCGTCCTTGTCGTCTGTGGGCAAAAGGGGGGCTTAGTGATAGTGACTGCCTTATAGATACGTTCAGATACTAACAGAAAATAACCGCCAAGTGCTCGGTGTTCTCGACCAACTTGTCCTTCATCTCATCGGTGACCTCGGGAATTTCGGAGTAGCGCTTCTGATGCACCAGCCAGCCAAGCAGCTCATCCTCCTTCATCAGATCACCCTCGTAGATGTGTGGAATGCCACGTTCAAAGAGTACAATCGAGGGTATCTCGTCGATGCCCCATTCTTTGGCCTCCTTGTCATCATCGATCTTGACAAAAGCAATATCGTTCTGATCGCACTCATCGTCAATGTTTTCCAATTCTGCGAGGATTTTCTGAGATTTCTTTTGGTCTTTGTCGTCTGCGAAGGTGATTTTGGGAGGTTAATTGAATGGTAATGGCTGAAATCGTAGGCTAACGAGAAATAAATCAACAAACTGAGGTTTTGCTCAACTTGTAACTTGGAACATACGAACTACTCTCTGAAAGGTGAAGCTATCATGAAAATTACACAAAAAAAAAAAAGAAGGCCCTACTAGTTCAGGGTTTAGTTCCAGTTAATTAGCTTTTAAGCGCTTTTGAAAATTATTACTGATAAAGCACACTGAAAAGTCGGCAGATTGTTACATTTACGAATGCAGACACTCAGACACACACCCAGAGATACAACACCAAGTTGGCTTTACATTATCTACAGAGATTGGGAGTCGAGTGCGCAGCGTTCCCGGCACAAAGTCGTGGTGTGGGATCTGAAATCACTTACAGAACAGAACAGCTACGTGGGGCATTTTCTCAATGATCAAGTCCAACATTTCGTCGGTAATGTCCTCGATTTGATCGGAACTCGTTTGCTCTGTAAGCCATTTCAGGAGCTTCTCCTCATCCTCCAGATTGCCTTCGTAAATAGTTGGAATGCCTTTTTCAAAGTATATCAGTTTAGGAACTTTATTGATGCCATATTCGACGGCCTCCTCGGGATTGTCGATCTTCACGAAAGTAATACCCAACGCGTCGCACTCGTCGTCAATATTCTCGAGCTCTTCGAGGACTTTCTGGGACTTCTTGTCGTTGTTGTCGTCTGGAAAACAGCTTGTGAGCAAAATGGGGGCGACTGCTTAGGCTCTATGGGAATATGTATGGAATATTTACAGAACAGCACTGCAATGACGCGTCCCTCTTTGATCATTGTGTCGAGCATTTCGTCAGTGACATCCTCGATCTCATCCCGTTCCAACTGCCCCAGCAACCATTTCAGAATCTGTTCCTCGTCCATGAGATCGCCGTCGTACACGTTTGGAATTTCTTTTTCAAAGTAAACAATTGCCGGAATCTGCAGGGCGAATAATATGCGTCAAAAGGCGGTTCAACTGCTCTCGATCTGGGCCGAGTCGTACCGAGTCGATTCCGTAATCGCCTGCTGCCTTGGCATCGTCAATTTTCACAAACTGAATGCCATGCTTGTCGCAGTCGTCGTCGATTTGCTCTAGCTCCTCCAACACGGTCATCGAATCGTCGTTTCCATGATCATCTGCAGATTGATAGCATTCGGTATTATAGTATCGCGACCGCCTCCGCTGACAAACACTCCTTCTACGTACAGAAAAGCACAACCAGGTTGTCGATATTGCTAATCAGCGTCGACAGCGTCTTGGAGGTGACGTCCTCAATCACGTCATCCTCATCCCCAGTCGACTTATTCTGCACCAACCACTCCAAGACGTCCTCCTCGCGCTGGAGTTCACCTAGAGACACAATTCCGATGTTAGCTAATGGAATATCGACCTGTGCGTGCAAGTGATGTATGCTGTTGGTCTGTCTGAGTTTGATTTGAATTGTGGGCTGGCACTGGTGGCTCTGAGTTAAATGGGGTGTGCAATGGCGGTACCTTCGTATATGATCGGAGTCTGATGACGGTAGTAGACCAGCGCTGGCAGATTGCCCAGATTGTATTCGTCGGCCAAGGCCTCGTCGTGTATTTTCACAAATCCGATGCCAAGCTGATCGGCCTCGTCGTCAATATTCTCCAGCTCCTGCAAGGCCTTCGCGCACTTGCGGCATTGCTGTTTGTCTGGCGATCGGCGGATAGATTGGTGGTTGGCATAGAATCAGGCAAACAATAGATCATTAGGGTCGGCTGACAACAGGGGAAACCGCACGGGGGACGGAGGAGTATCACAGTTCAGGACGGGGGTTTGGTGCCACGGAAAGGTAGAGCATTCACGGATTACGTTACGTGCGGCTGTAAGTTGCGGGGTTAATACGGAGTCGTTTTAGACGGAGGCAAGTGCATGCAGGGGCCATGGAGTGCCATACGGCTGCAGTGTTACCCAATTGGTACCCAGGCGATT
Organism: Drosophila nikananu; assembly: GCA_008042635.1. Taxonomy (NCBI): domain Eukaryota; kingdom Metazoa; phylum Arthropoda; class Insecta; order Diptera; family Drosophilidae; genus Drosophila; species Drosophila nikananu. Next base: position 24,303 of record VNJV01008763.1, on the reverse strand, counting down.
TGCTTATTTACAAAATTTTTGTTTACAGCATCCCCATCTGTCTGCGTGCAACCTGTTGCAACGCGTACGCATCTCTTGGTGCCGCAGGCACGCTCTCAGGCGAGGCGCCCGAAAACTGAAAAGTGGTGAAACGGCGAACGGTACAATATATATTCCCAAAAAGCTCTCTCCTTCCTTTCTCCCATTCTCCTATCCCATTTTCAATTACTTATCTCTTTCGCTTGCTTGAACACTCGTAAATTCTCGAAAGCTTGCCTGCCGACGCTGCGTATACGTAATATGTGTTTCTGTTGATTTGTCGGTGAACTTGTAAGTCGTTCGATCTCTAACGAGCCACATGCTGCGAAGTTTGTGGCCACCTAGCACAGCACCACGTCTGCGGGAAAGTTCAATATCCGGCCATACTCCCAGGGGAAGGACAACTCCGCAAAACACTGTCAGGAGGGTCCCTAATTTTCACATTCAGCCTCGAGCCCGATATCTTTTTCGGGCCCCAGTCGACAAGGCCAAAGCACACATTCGCCCGCCCACATTTTCCTCATCATTTACTGCAGATATATACATATATATATATATAGCAAATATTGAGAATCAAACACGATTATGGTGCTCCGACTCTGCCGCTGACGGCCTGTCCGAATTTTGGCTCTGCGGCAGACATGGGCAAATGTTGCATTTAACTAAAAATAGTGCAAGTCAGTCGGGAAAGTGCATCGCACATATATAATTATATAGTTATACAGTTATAGAGCTGCAGGGGGACGTACATTATGTAAATGTGCATTGGCCGCGACAACTAAAGAGCTGCCCATAACCAAGCAGCGCCGGCTAGCGCTGGGCGTGGCCGTGCATGTGCCGTGTTGACGAATTGCCATATGCAAAAGCAATTAAAAGTGCTGTCTGTTCGCCCGCAGCTCCCGCCTCCCTTCGTTGGCGCTGAATGGATAGAAACTCAATCGAACGCGGATGGACGGAGGCGGAGACGGACACGGAGGGCCGAGGGGCGAGAGCGAGACAATGGGCCAAAATTTCTTGTCCTGTCTCACCTACATGCTACATGCTGTTCGTATCTATGCATAAAAGAGCTTGTATGCCGTCTGCGTTTGATAAAAATACCAATGTGTAGATAGTGTGGCGGATACTACAGATACTCGGATATTCATCTGTGTTCTCGCTGGCATGTGGATGCCCACTCTATAGTTAGTTGTTTCAGAATTAAGCAAAAATAACAGCAGCAGCGGCCAGAGAGGCAAAAAATTATTTTGTTGGCCGACCAACTGCTTGAGTTTCTATTTTTACCACCAAAATTGTAGGTGGCTGTGTCGGAAAGAGACGGCAGACGGCAAATAAATAAATAAATAAATGCTCTACACTTTGTTGTTGGCCAAGACATCGGCGTATGTGTTGTCATAGGTACATACATATCTATAAAACACACTGATTCTGCGAACTTTAGGCATTCGATTTATGGCTTTCAATAAAGCTAAATTCCTTTCATTGTTTTATATTCTCGCTCGGGCAGTCATCAGAGATTTAAGATCTCCTCACATACCATTTTTCGCTGATATATACTGCAGTCTTCAGTGCGGTCACGTCCATGTCAAAATGTTGGGGTCAAGATTTCTGGGAATATTGAAGAGGAGATGCCATGGGGCAAAAACATAACCTGGCGCCGAGCCCAGGCATTCATCTGCACTGCCTCTGCTGCTGTAATGTTTATTATTATACGTATACGTAATATATGTGTCTGGCTCGACGGATAGCGAAGGCAAAATAAGAAAAGTTGTCTTTTTCACTAAAATTACTAAGAATTACTATACACCAATTGGTATATCCCCTTCCCATAGGAGCGACTTCAAGAATGAAGGTATAAAAACTTCTATATCCCCGACATTATTATCCCACTCAAGTTCGCCCGAATGGTTCCATGAATTATTCGGTTATATGGGTTATGTAGCCAAATATATACACATATTTATCGAGTCTCGGCTGGTGGATTACTGGAATCGGGAGAATTGCATTAAAATGGGGGGATAAAACGATGTGAACAAATTATTTTGTGGGGAAACAGAGTTTCAAACTGGGGAAATTAGATGGAGAAGGCAAGACAGAAAAGGTCCCGGTATTTATTCACGGAAAACTTACCCATAACCCTGGGCGGGCATGTTTCATGGTCTGGACCTGCAGTCGTTCGATAAAATATACAATTCATTGATAAATGTCGCGTATGTAAATAGGCTTAGAGAGGGGACAAGTACCGCCGGAAGAGAATTGTTTATATAGAGACACATAGAAAGTTAAGTTGGCCGCCATTTCGCTTTGGTTAGTCACAAGTAATAGACGTATATATAGAGAAAGGTTCAGACATACGCATAAGTACTAGATTTACAGAATATACAGTACAGGTAAATATGGTTGTAGTCTATACCTAGTTGTATGATTTTTAGTCACAAGAGAGCTAAACTGTTTGTGTTCGCTAAAAACTGCAACTGCTTTAAAATAGAACATCATCATGTCAAATCACCGCCAATAGACGTGATGGGGTTGTGAAATTTTAAAGAAATCAGTGTGTAAAAGCCAAGTTCGGGCAGACTTACAGAACAGGACGGCTACGAAGTCGGTATCCTCGATGATCTTCTGCAATATCTTGGCATTGACCTCCTCGATGCGATCGGGCAGGTCCATGGCCTCCAGCGAGGTGAGGAAGTCGAGCACTCCCTCCTCGTCCATGAGGTCGCCATCGTAGATGATGGGCTCCTTCTCCCTTTTGGGATATTGGGTCGGATTCGGACGGTTAGGCCTTGTCACAGCGTCATGTTATGGGGCTACCTTACCTGAAGTAGGTGAGGGCTGGGAAGTTCTTGATGCCATACTGTTTGGCTAGTCGTTTGTCGTTGATCTTCACAAAGTCCACACCGAAGGAGTCGGTGTCATCGTCGATTTTCTCGAGTTCCGCCAGAACCTTATCACAGGTCACACAGCTGCGCGCATCTGAAACCGTAGGAACAGGGAATGTGAGTGTTTTGGATACGCGATCAGATCGAATTGAGATACCAACATCAATTGACAGCCAGCAACTGCGGCAGCCGCATGACGCCAAGGCACAGACAAAATGCACATTCAAATCCGAATTCAAACCCCTGGTTCTGCGAGCCGAATGCCCAAGATATTATTCATTAATATAGTAGACGCAGGATGCATCATCGGCCTGCCCTCAGCGAAATAAGGCTGAATAAATGAATGAAATGACAGCCAAGCCAGAGCAATTCGGTGCTATTAATGCAGCAGCAACTGCCAACAAATATACTACAAATTCTAAATTAATTCATAAAATTCATGCGGCCACTATTAGGGAAATGAATTGCGCCAGACAAAAACCCAGCGCCTGCCCCGATCCCCCGCCCGTCTTCCTGTATACTCTTTTTGGTGGTTAACCGCCAGGAAATTGGTATCCCGAGTAAACACCTAGCCACTATTTATTTGGTTTTCCATTTGAGGGGTTTCTCTGATTGAAAAGCAACTACCAGCACGCTAAGTTCTGATTGCTCTATTTATGGATTTCAAGTATCCGCCAGATACATGGAACAGATGCAAATCTAATTTGTCTGCTAACTGCTGCAATCCCAACCGAATTTATAAGTACAGTTTACTTGAAATATAAGGATGAAGATATAATTCATTTCAAATGCTTCCATTTCTTCTCTGTGTTGCTCATAATTTTCCTATATGTATTTGCCCGAGGCATTGGTCTTAAGGCTTTTTGGATTCATAATCTTTTCATTGTCAATAATTATTTTTGGAATTGCCGCCAATGTTAATAAAATATATACAGTCGCATTGGGGCCTAGGTAAAACAACGTATATAGAGAAATATCTCGTCATATGTTTCGTGTATATTAACTTTAACAAAGGGGAAATCGGCTTAGAATCATACGTAAGTTCAAGGTAATTAAAGAAAATATACGCATCCATTTGCGATTAGCAATTTGTTTATACGACTTTTTCGATGAATAATTTAGCGGAAGGCACTGGGGAACCATTTTTGACCCAAAAATAGATCACCGCAGATCGGCGTACAAGTACATACATAAAATATATAGCTGCGAGTGTTTTGAAACAAATTAAAAAGGTCAGTAAATCGGTTGCCAACTGGAAGGGAAGAAGTGCCTGCTACTTTCTGTGCCAAAAGTTTGCGCCAAAAAGCGAGAAACCAAAGATATATAAAAAGCTGCAGCGGATTCAGAGGCGACGACGACGGTCGTCGGTCGACGAGCAAAAGAGATTTCTCTACTCATAAACAGAACGCAAAGATTGCGCACCATCGGAAGATATATAGAAGAGCGGCTGGCGGAGGGGCATATAAAAAGAGAAAAAATAAAAAAATTAACCAAATGAAAATCTCGGACGGATTTCGAGCAACGAATTTTTCACATATTTTCATTTGTATGGGAATTTTTAGAATTTTCACTAGCGAAAATTTATATAATATGGCTTCTGCTTCTGTTACTATTTCGAGTCGGCTGCCGGGACCGCTCGTTACTTGCTCCACTCGGGCACACACACACTCGGGGAACTTGGGACACTCGTCCCTGCACTCGGATTCTATATTTAAGCTGAACTTACACCAGAAAACCGCGACGTAATCCTTGTCGGCCAAGAGCTTCTCCAGCTGCTTGGCATTGACCTCCTCGATGACCGCCTCGGGCTCGAGCGGCGCCGCTGGCTGGGCTCCCTTCTTGTTGCTGTTGCTGTTGGCGCCGTTCACATGTCCGGGAAAACTCAGTGCCAGCAGAGCACACACGAGCAGCGTCAGAGTCTTTAGGCGAGTGACAGTCATCTTTCGGTGGCAGGCACTCGGGGTCAGTAGGGTTCGCTACTTCTGTTGGGTCCTCGCTGCGGTTTAGGCCTTTAACTCGAACATGCGGGCGTGCGTGCGATCTGGCTGCTATGGTACTATAGAGTTGGTTCGCTCACGTCGTTTGGTTTGGTTTCGTTATTATTAAAATTGATATTCCTTTGAGAGTCGGCCACTATTTTTAGGTGATAATGGTATTTCTTTCTTTCGCAATTTATTTTATGTATAACAACTTTTGGTACACTGATACATACATACGGGGCTCGTATATATACAGGCGATATATATAGGGTATATATGGGAAAACTATATATGTATTTTCTTGCTTTCTATTAATTGAACGATTTCCGCGGACTGTACTCTTCGCCTTTCTGATTTTGTTCCACTCCGTGCTGAGGTCCGCTCGCAACTGAAAGTATTTCGGTGGAAGTTCGGTGCCATTCGAGAGGCCTTGCCTTGCCCGAGCTTTAGGGATCTTCGCATCTTCGGATCTTCTGATCTTCGTTTCGCTTTCGCAGCTTTCGCCGCCCCTTGTCCGCCCCGTGGAAAGCTCGTGGAATGAAGAAGAGAGAGCGCCGGAAGGCGCGATACAAGACCGTGGGAGGAGTGTGGTGAAAGAGCACGCCGAGCAAGAGTTTTTCCGGAGATTTGCACTGCAGTTCTCTGTTTATGCCTTTGCACACTTGGCTGCAATGTTTGCTCAGTGGTCTGCGAATGGTTCAATAAAAACAAATGCGGACAAAACACTTTCACAGAAAAAATTAGGCATTAGGCGCCATTAATACAATTTTAAAATGGCCAGTTCTGGTGATTTTTAAAAGTGTGTTTTACATATAATAATTTTTTACAAATTTAAACTTTTACCAATTCATTATTAGCAAAATTATTGCAATGTTATTAAGGCAATGTTTCCCGATTCTGCGTTTTTGCAAAACTCGAAAATAGTCAATGTTTATTTAAATTTTGTACCATACATTATGTAGCACACAACATCAATACCTCATTATTATTTAAATAATTAAATTCGATTAATAGTTTAATATTAAGTGTTCGTTATCAAATCTATAAATAAGACTTAATAAAACTGACGATTCAAAACGAATAATATTGCCAGATCTGAAACAAGGGCACCCACGTCATCTGGCAAGGCCATCAGACAGCGCGCGATTTAAAACGATTTGGCAGCCCTGGCCTACAATTTCGCACATTTGTGCACATAAACAACTTTTGTTTCGGCTTGCAGTGCTTTAAGCCACATTGGCTATGAATGAACAGGTTGGACCTATCGTCAGCCCTAAGCTACACACCGATAATTCTAACTTTCTGAGACATGGCCAACTCACCCCTTGTTCGTCGGGCTTTATTCGTGCCCTCTGAAACAGCTCCTCGATCCTGTTATGGAACTGGTAGGCCCGGACACGTTGGTACTGTGGCCAAAAATCCTTGGTGGAAATGATGCACGTGTGCGATGGGATTCTTCTGTCACTCCAGTGTCATGAAGTTAAACAAACCAATCCGTTCTCTGGTTTTCGACTTCCTTGTCCTCGTTCTGTCGCAGGGTTGCCAGATGAAAATTTGGCTTTCTCCCTAAAAAATCTCAAAAAGTTTATATTTCACCCTGAAAAAGCCAAGAGTTCACCTAAATATATTTTTTAAATTTATGCGTCTTTATAATTATGACTTTGTTTTAAATTTTAATTTAAAAGATACTAATGTTTCTTTCACCAGTAATTTAATATAAAAAAAGAAAGTCGATAAGAGATCTCCTATTATGGCTGTTAACTTCGATCTCTGTTAACTGAATTTCAAAATTGATTTTGCATTTAGAAGCAATTGCAATTGCACACTGTGTGTGTTATTTTACACCTATTTTCATACTATCCTAGGAAAGAACATAAAAATCACTTTCTCATTAACTTGTCGGTGCCGGTATCTATTCTCTTATGTCGTAAAACATTGGCTTAACTTGCTTAATAAATTATTATGAGGTACTCAACGAGTGATTTATTTAGTTATACCCCCACCCCAAGGCTATCTCTGCCTGCCCCTCTCCGCCACCTGTGATTCATTACTATTATGGTATTGGGCATTCGAAAACAGATACTCGGTCGAAGTTATCAGGCCAAACTGTTGCCATCGGCCCACGATAGCGCTGGACTCCTGGGTACATACAGCTTTAACTGGCGTTACCAACGGAATATTTGTTTTCGCCAGCTGAATTTTCAGGCCGATAACTTACGCAGCGTAATGCAAACAAAAAAAGCGATTACCTCATTACTGCCATGCTCCGAAATAGTGAAAGCGAGCCCTCCAGCTCAAAATGCAGATATCGTGCAAAAAAGATATCATGCCGAAATTTGAGCGAACGCCTGCCTAAGCTCCAAGGCACATTTTTCCTAAATTCCGCCGTCTAAGCCCTTAATATAAGCAAATATTGGCCGATTTGCTGATATCTTTAGCTTGATATCGAGTCTACTATAAAAGGTAAGGTGAAAGGCGCTTCGCCTGCGCGAGTTTGTTCATTTACCATGGCCGACCAACACCTGATAGTTGCCAAAATCGTGGCCATTGTGGTTCTGCTGCTGGTCACCCTGGTGTTCTGCTTTATTCCCTATCTGCTGAATCGCTTCTACAAGTGGACCTCCCGGCCCCAGAGCGATGCTCGCGAGTTTAAGGTGGTCCTGTGCCTGCTGAACTTTGGCGGCGGCGTGCTCATAGCCACCACCTTCATCCACATGCTGCCCGAGGTGGTGGAGGTGGTGAGTGCACTGCAGCATTGCCGAATGCTAGTGCCCACCCCGTTTGGGCTGCCAGAGGTGCTGCTGTGCACCGGCTTCTATCTGATGTACTGCATCGAGGAAATTATGCACTTCATAGTGCGAAGACGACGGCAACGCCAACTTGTGGTGGATGTCGTGGAGGCGGACGGTGGTAGGCCAAAGGAGCTGGTTGTTGAGCTGGACGAACCGGAGAAGCCAAAGGAGCAGCCCGCAGAACCCAACTGGCTTCGGGGCCTGGGAATCATCGTGGCCTTGTCCCTCCATGAACTATTCGGCGGCATGGCCATTGGCTTGGAGATGAGTGTCAGCACCGTGTGGTTTATGTGCGGCGCCATCGCAGTCCACAAACTCGTCCTGGCCTTCTGCATAGGCATGGAGATTATGATGGCTCATACCCGGTGGCTGATTGCGGTCATCTATCTGCTTGTCTTCTCAGTAGTAACACCTATTGGAGTGGGAATCGGGATCGCGGTGAGCGAGTCCTCTGCCGCAAACCAGCCGAGCACGGTCTCGGGTATTCTGCAGGGCCTGGCCTGCGGCACTCTGATCTACGTGGTCTTCTTCGAGATTGTGGCCAAGAACCACGCCGGCCTGCGGGTCCTGCTCTCCTCGGTGGTGGGATTCATTCTAATGTTTGGTCTCCAAATAGCAAGTAAGTTATATATAGCATTTAAAATGCCTTAGTGCTGAGAACTCACCTGTTGATTTTAATCTTTCAGTTGGAGAGGCCAAGGGCAAGAGCAACTACGTCTGCCCATAAGTGGAATTCGAAAAACTTACCTATCCTGGCTTTGACTTGCAGACAATGCGACAAAGGAAGCTGTCATTTTCTTCGATGAAGAAACTGAAATGGATTTATTTTAGCAAAGTTAGCTTTAAGTAACAAAATATAAATAATTTGCAAGTGTCCACAAAAGATACCGAAAAAATAAGAGTAACAAACAAAGACCGTAATAATCATGTTCAGATCTTTCCGATAAAAATTGCATTAAAGTGTATTCCTCCCTCTGAATTAATTTAATTACAATCGGAGACTCGAAAGAGCTAGACACACTAGCTATTTACGTTTAGGAAGTTTGCCCGACACCATATTCAAATGTTTTTAAAACACGTTTGCAGACTTTTTAAACAGCTAAATGACTGGTTTGATTGAACACATCAAACACAATTCTGGCAAAATCTGCAGTTCCTAAATTAGTCCAACATACTACGCTAAGGGTATACAAGTTGAATTTTTCTGGAGAACTCGTGGCTGCTAATAGGGTAAACCAGAAACTTTCCGGAGTTTATTTTTTCATCTTCCAGATATACACCTCTTTGCGAGATTTTTTTTTCTCTACCGAGTAGAAACTGAGTTTTTTCCATCAACCCGTACTGCGACGCGTCTCATACTCAAAGTATCGTTCAAAATCGAACGAGCTGCTTCAGAACCGATGTTTAGCTTACACTTGAATGACAATTTCTAAGCACTATATCGATCAATTTTTTGATGTCGACAGAAGTAAGCACGAAGGACGACCCGAATAAGGTCTGAAGGGCTTTGTTTCAGTCGTAAACTTAGGTTTTCGATAGAATGGATTTACCATAACCCCTTTTTAACATTCGCAACGATTGAGCACACGAAAATTGGTTAAAAACTCAAAAAATTATTTTTTTAATATTTTTCCCCATTGTTTAAAAGTTTAATTAAAACCCAAAACATTACTGAGCTCGGCTGATTTCAAAAGCAGCTGAAAACTAACTGGCTCTCATTTTTGGCTTAGTAGCTATGTAAAGTTCTACCAACTTCTGAAAAGTGTTCAGCGTGGCCAGTTTAATGACAAATTCCGGAAACTTTCCAATCACACCGTATATTTGAATGAATTTCACGGTTGGCGCTTACCCAGGAACGAGCCGTGACTGTTGTCCTTTGCTCTATAAGTAAAGGCTTTCAAACCTATCAGCTGAAACCATCGCCGCCATCGAATGATAGTGATGAAATGTCGATGGACATTGGCTTTGCCTGTCGTTAGCAACAAAAAATTGCCTTAAGCCGGCTGAAATTTCAGTCCGAAAACTTTTACTGACAGCGTAATGCAGGAAAGCCAAGTGACTGACGCAAAAGCGAGTGCAGATTTCTAGGAACGAAGAAAGTGTATTCAGTCAAAATGTCAGTGTCAGGATTAAAATATCTATCTGAAAACCACAAAGTAGTGTACAATTTCATTACTTATTATACTTACAGTTTCACAGTTAAAGTTTTATTATTTTTTATACATTTTGAAATTTGTATTTTTCTGTACATTTAACGATTTTTCATTTTGCTGAAGTCATCCGATTTCCATATACATAAGTAAATAAAACATACATTTTAAAATAACAAACCTTTTCCGAATTATAAACTATTGATAATAATAAACTATCTGCAAAATTTCATTCAGATAGCTCCAAAACTGAAAGTCTAGTTCGCGTAGTAACGAAGAAAAAAGACTTATTTTTTGCACTCTTGCCCTTGAAGTCTTAATCTTTCTTTCGTTGGGGTTCCAAAAGGGTTAATCTTTATGTTTGCGCAAGCGTCCAAGCTGCTTTTATTCGAAAGCTAACTGAAAATCTGCTTGATAGATACAGGAGTCTCTTTCTCATGTATGATTCCTTGAATGACATAATTCGAGTAATAACTTGCATTAAAAATTCTTCCACATTCCAACCCCTTGGACTTGAAATTATGTACGGAGAACCCCAACCCCATCTCTTGGCTCGGCTATGGAGCGAGGGGAAAGACACCTGTCCACGTGACGGGAGATAACTACTTTGTACTGCTGAGATAGCGTAGGCTGGCCGTTGTCTGGGCCGCCGTGTATCCGCATATCAATCAACGATCAGATTCCGTTGATTTACGACGGGCAATATAAACCATTGGTGGTCGCTGGTCCCGACAAGCTCAGTCGTTGCTCGCAGCTCGGCACAGGAGGATGACCGGCGCAGTGGACATGTCAGCCGATAGCCACGCTCTGCTCGTGGCCAAAATAGTCGCCATGGTGGTGCTTGTGGTGATTACCGTACTTTGCGGCAGCCTGCCGTACATCCTCGACCGCTGGTTGGAGTGGACCAAGAAGAGTCCGGAGGAGACCCGTGCGTCGGCGGTGGTGCGCTGTCTCCTCTTCTTCGGTGGCGGCGTGCTCATCTGCACCACCTTCCTGCACATGCTCCCGGAGGTGATCGAGGTGGTGAATGCCCTGCAGCTGTGCGGAATGCTTGCGGCGACGCCCTTCGCCCTGCCCGAGATGCTGCTCTGCACCGGCTTCTTCCTGATGTACGTCTTGGACGAGCTAATGACGGCGTTCGTGCGCCGGCACCAGCGAAAGCTCAGCCGGAAGGAGTCAGTGGCCAGTGGGGCCTTCGCAAGGGGACACGGCATACGGCACAGTGTCCTGCTAAAGGGGAAGGAGACGGTGAAAGAGGAGGTTGTGGTTGCGGAATCTCAGACAGCGAGCGATCACCACGAGCAAGGGCACGGGCACTCACATTTGCCAGTGCCATCTGGCGAAGGATCCTCGGCTCGGGGACTGGGCATTATCCTGGCCCTATCCCTGCACGAGCTTTTCGAGGGAATGGCAATTGGTCTGGAGAACAGCGTGAGCACAGTTTGGTTTATGTTCGGCGCGGTGGCCGCCCACAAGCTGGTGTTGGCCTTCTGCGTGGGCATGGAGCTGCTGGTGGCGCGAACCCGCGGCTCTCTGGCCATTGTGTATCTGGTGACATTCTCGATCGTCACGCCCATCGGTATTGGGGTAGGCCTTGGCATTAGCCAGCAGGTGGTGGCGGGTCAGCCCAGTCTGCCCTCGGGGGTGCTCCAAGGCATCGCTTGCGGAACCCTGCTCTACGTGGTATTCTTTGAGATCCTCACCGAGAACCACGCCGGCTGGCGAGCCCTAATCGCGGCCCTGGCTGGTTTCAGTCTCATGTTCGGACTGCAAATTCTGTGTAAGTGATCGTCGCAACAATGAAAGAATGCCCTGATTGTGATCTTTATTTCTCCTTCTCCAGCTGACGAAGCGGAAGGCGATGACAGCCTCTCTTGCTCCTAGACCTTGCAGCTCCATCTGGACGAGTGCCACCCTGACTGGACTGATTTTGTTGTATCCTCCTTCGTTATATCGCTCAATTCAACGACAATTACTTACCTTACTTACTGCCTTAGTAATTGTCGATGAATAGAGCGACAAGAAGATATTAATTGCTACGCATGTGAATAAATTTAATGATAAATGCAAAAACGGATTGTGATCAGGAAACATTGTTGGCGGATTTAACCCATTTTGAACCTTATATCATTATAGTTAATCACCGTTTTTTAACATCATTGTCGTGTCGGAATATTGTAATCCAGTCCCATTTCGTGGCACGCTGATTAAAAAAATACACATTAATTGCATAGCATTCAGGAAAGTATAAAGGAGTAATTTCCGTCCTTAAAAAGCATATAATTCCTTGGAAAGCACAATGATGTAATAAGCCGATTTTCTTAATATAAAAACCGGAATTCTGAAATATTACAAAATGATCATTTTATACATATATCAAAATAAATCCCAGATGAGCATGAGTTATAGTAAGATACCCAGTGGAATCCTGTTGGCTTTCTTCTTAAGAGCTGCCGAGTTTTTGAAATAAATAGACTTTTACAGTTGGAGTTCTGCTTTAGACTGAGTGAATATTGCTCAGCGTTGGACAACGAGTCGATGCTGCCGAATTTACTTATCTATAATATACATACAAAAATATGAATCATTTTAAAACAGATACAGATACACCTATGTACCTTCAAGTCCGGTAATATAAATATAATTTCTATAGAAACAAGAAAGGAAGCTAACTTCGGCATGCCGAAGTTTAAATACCCTTGCAGTAAGTAAGAAGAAGAAGAAAAATCTTCTGACTTTTTCGTTTTCTCGGGTACTGACATAAGGTAAATGTTGCGAAAGAAAAATGTTGCGAACGAGAAATGTTGCGAGCGAAAAATGTTGCGAACGAATTTAATGAATTTATATATATTTTCTTATGGCTGCTATATGATATAGTAGTCCGATTTGAATGAAATTATAACCAAAATTCAAGAATAATACAAAATGGCCATATCTCAAATTTTATTCAAATATTGTAAAAATTGGCTAAGTTATAATTTTTTTCATTAAAATTTACCGATCTTTCCTATATAGCTTTATGATATAGTCGGCCGATCAAGCTCGTTCCGACATATATAGCAGTGAGAGCATATGGGAGCATATCTGCAAAGTTTCATCCAGATAGCTTCAAAACTGAGGGACTAGTTTGCGTAGAAACGGACGGACAGACAGACGGACAGACAGACAGACAGACGGACATGGCTAGATCGACTCGGCTGTCGATGCTGATCAAGAATATATATACTTTATAGGGTCGGAGATGTCTCCTTCACTGCGTTGCAAACTTCTGACTAAAATTATAATACCCTGCAAGGGTATAATAATATACATAATATAAATATTCATATGCCAATTGCAAAGCTCAGGAATGTGTCAAAGATGTTTTAGCGAATTTAATCCATTTCCGTGTCTATGGCATCTATATGATATAGCAGTCCGATCTTGATAAAATTAAAACCGAAATTCTAGAATATTACAAGATGGCGATATCTCAAGTTATATGAAAATATGTTGAAAATCGGCAAAGTAATAATTTTTTCCTCAAAATATTACGATTGCTCCTATGGCAGCTATATGGTATAGTCGGCCGATCCGACCCGTTCCAACTTACATATATAGTAGTGAAAGCATATAGAAGCCTATCTGCAAAGTTTCATTCAAATAGCTTTACAACTGAGGGACTAGTTTGCGTAGAAACGGACAGTCGGGCATGGCTAGATCGACTCGTCTGTTGATGCTGATCAAGAATATATATATTTATTTTATAGGGTCGGACATGTCTCCTTCACTGCGTTGCAAACTTCTGACTAAAATTATAATATCCTGCAAGGGCATAGAAAGGAAAAATATTGTTTTTATATAAGTAAAACCATTTATTTTAATTAGAATAATTATGAAAGAATTTTAAATAAGTAACGAAGATGGCTAAACTCTTTTTTAAATGAATAAATGTAATTTACCCGACAGAAGTTAAATCGAAACTTTGTATATACAGGAGTTATTTAAAGGAATTCGAACTAACCTAAGAAAAGGTTCAAATCTATTATTTGAGGCAACATTTATATTTGTACTGTTTTTTTTTTTGTAATTATATCCGCAATAAGATATTTAATATAGTTTTTGTTAGTTTTTATTATTATACGCAATTTTAAAATATACAACAAAATAAAAATGGTGGCTGTCCTGAGAGCCATCAGCAAGCTTTTTCCGGCTGATTTGAATGGCAAGTGTTTCTATCGATAATCAGCTGTCTTCTTATCGATGTATCGGAGCGCGCGTGATGTAGGAAATGTGAGCACGAGCCCCTCACTCTCTCACCCACACTTAACACTTTTTAATAGGGAAACAGAACTAGCTAACGTTCCGCTGCGCACCAAATCTTTTCGGCCCCAAATGCAAGTGCAAAACGCTCTAGCAGCGTCTGTAGTGCATTCAAAATTGAAGTGAATCTATTATTGTTAAATTCGATGTGACCAGGACCCAGGAGTGGAAACAGGAGTAGCTCTAGCGCCCAGTGCGTTTGAAAATCAATAGCGGTCGCGGTTTGATTCAAGGTAAACCAACCGCGCGCCACATAAATGAATGAAAGCAGCCCTCCCTGCTGATTTTGGTTCACCTTGAACCCTCGAGCGTTGCCGAAGGGGCCAGAGGAGCCCCCGCACCCGATCAATCTCTGTGCTTGTGTGTGTATACCTGTGCCCTGTTTCCGCGTGTGTATACAAACATCAGTGCCGCCCGTAAAACAGCTGTTTGGTTGCTGTTTCTGTTCTGTTTGCTGCAATCCAAACAATTCGGAAGAATTGAAATTGCTCAATGAGCGGGGCGGGGCACCACTGGCATTCTTCGCCAGGCGATGTCTTATCTATGCCTATCGCCGGTTGTGGCGGGGGCGGGCGTGGTTTGTGCAGCAAGGCGAAGGTGAAAGTCGACCGTCAGCTGGTTTTCAATAAACTGGAAATAACCCGTTATGCAGAGCAGCTGTTCGACAGCCGTGTTCCCAGTAGCAAGTGGGGCACAAAATGCCCCACCGCAGCTCTTGGAATGCACGCGGAGGGTACTTAAGAGGGCCTCGGACGAGTGTGATTTCCCAGTTATATCCGGGTAGCCGCCGACGCCAGCGCTATTATCACTCCCAAAACACAGACCATTGTAAATTAGAAGCGATTGCGCGCACCCAGCTGTATGTAGAACCTAATGGATGTTTTCTTTGTTCGTTCGCAGGGTGCTGCACGGCAATTCGACGGCTTTTATGTGATTATTACTATGAAATTGGATGAAATTGTTGCATGGTAGATAGCTCTTCAATTTTATATCTCTACATTATCTAATTCCCGGCTTTGTGTGTGCGTACCAGGTACCAAAAGAAAATCGGCACCTATGATAAGCAAGAATGGGAGAAGACTGTCGAACAGAGGATCTTGGATGGCTTTAATAATGTCAATTTGAAGAACACAAAACTTAAAACAGAATTGATCGATGTTGACTTGGTGCGCGGTACGTATATTTATTTATTGCACAAAATATGTGATTAAACAAGCGCTCTTTGCAGGTTCTACCTTTCCCAAGGCCAAGCCCAAGCAATCGCTGCTTACCGTGATTCGTCTGGCTATTCTGCGGTATGTGTTGCTGCCCCTTTACGCCCAATGGTGGGTCAAACAGACCTCTCCCAACGCCTTTGGCTTCATCCTGGTCCTCTACCTCACCCAGCTGATCAATTGGGCCATCTACGTCCTGCACAGCAACAGTCAGGCTGAGACGCTAGTCTATGAAAAACCCTTGAATGGCACTCTGCCTCAGGCCGGAACTGCGGGTGAAGACGCCGACAAACAAGAGGAGCATGCCGACCTGTTGAGCGCCCTGCTCATCCCCTGCGCTCTGAGCCTGCTGATCAGCCTGATACACTCGCAGATCGTGGCCACCAACACGGCGACTGGCGGAACTGGCGGAAACAGCTCGAAGAACAAACTCCGACGATTCTCCATGACAAGTAGCATTGGTGACAAAGTCGCAGTTCGGGAGCATCGGGTAAGGCGGCGCAAGAAGTTTGTGAGTCGGTGAGTCCGAGTAGAGTTCTTTACGACAATCTTTACTACATTAACTTACTTAAAGCACTCGTCAGCCGGATGTTGAGCCAACCAGCAGCAACATCTCAATACCAGCCAGACGCAACGCCACCAGTAGTGGGCTTGAGGTGCTCTCCAGGCCGGTCATTCAACCTCCCACAAAAAACGTAAATGGCGTTGTCCAACCAGACCCCATCTTGGCAACAACTCCGTCGCGGTCCGTCGTCGTCAAGCGAAGCAGCAGCGTGGAGACCTATATCACCACCACTGCCATCAGCGCACTTCCCCCGCCGCAGGGCACATCTTCCGCAGACGGGGAACCGAAGGGCTTTGATCTCAGCGAGCAGACGGCGGGAGCCACCGCCGACATCCCCGAAAGCCCCAAAAAGCGGAACGTCAACTGGCATACTCCTATCCAGATATACGCCACCTACGAGCGCACCGAGCAGCCCTCCTCGAGCCAGTCTGTCAGGGAAGAACAGGATGAAGCCATTGTCGATGGGGAAATCCGGGCTCTCAAGCCCTGCTATCAGTCGCGCCGCAACATTGGCGAGGACGATGGCTTCGAGAGCTTAAACGGAAAAAGTTCCAGCGGCGAGGACAACAACCACTCGCCCTTGCCCAATGTGGCACCCAGTGCGGTAGCAGCACCTGTTCCTGTCCAAAGCAGCCAGCTGCGCCTGCGCTTAAACACGGGGAACAGTGCCTCCAATAGCAGCGCTCCTCCAGCGGAACAGCTGGCACAGTCGCGGGGCAATGAGTCCACTACCAGTTGCGCAGAGTCAGATGAATGCGACGAAGCAGACATCATTTCCAGCCCGGCTTCGACCTGCAACCAGGAGTGCACCACCTCGGCCACCGACTGGCTGGGGGTGACCACCAACAGCGAAGATTGCAGTTACACTTCTGACTTGGACCACTCGGACAGCGGATTTAAGCATGCGGCCTGCAGCGATGAAGATCCTGGCGAGCTGGACATAACGCCAACCACCATACTGAATCCCCACAGCAGCCTCGACCGTAGTAAGTGCCAAGTTTAAGTTTTAGATATCCGGAAAAACAAATATTCAATTTACTTTGTCCAGTTAGCTGCACCATCTGGGATCAGCGTGACACCAAGAAGGCCCAGCTGTCTGTCCTGGAAATAGCCTCGTGTATAATTGAGCGCGTGGACTCGATGGGAGAGACCAACGATTACATCTACATAGGAGTGGTCTTCTCCTTTCTGCTCACTCTCATCCCTATCTTCTGCCGCCTGTGCGAGGTAGGACTTAACGCAAAGTTGTGGCTTCGTTCTTTTCATTCTGATCATACTTGCAGATTACGCTCGGGAGCGATGCGGAAAAGGCCAGCGAAATTAGCTACTTCTACATGCCGCAGCTGCTTTGGGAGAAGTCGTCGGCGTCGCTGTTCAACCTTTTGGGCTTTGCTTTTGGCGAGGCCCAGTGGGAGCGCACCGTCCTGGCTCTGGGCTTTGTTCAAAGGCTCTGTCTGACCCTCATCTTGTTTACCATATTCGCCGTGGCCGAACGCACATTTAAGCAGCGATTCCTGTACGCCAAACTCTTTTCTCATTTGACATCCTCACGGCGGGCACGTAAGTCAAATCTTCCGCATTTTCGTCTGAACAAGGTGCGCAATATCAAGACCTGGCTGAGCGTGCGATCTTATCTAAAGGTGAGCTTGCATAGTAGATTTGAACATTAAAAATTAGTCTATTAAATTTTGTGATCTTCTGTAGAAACGCGGTCCACAGCGATCAGTGGACATAATTGTGTCCGCTGCCTTCATTGTCACTCTACTGCTACTGGCCTTCCTCAGCGTAGAATGGCTAAAGGACTCTGTACACCTCCACACGCACCTAACCCTGGAGGCGCTCATCTGGTCAATCACCATTGGAATCTACCTGCTGCGCTTCATGACACTGGGCCAGAAGATCCAGCACAAGTACCGCAGCGTGTCCGTGCTGATCACCGAACAAATCAACCTGTATCTGCAGATCGAACAGAAGCCCAAGAAGAAGGAGGAGCTGATGGTGTCCAACAGCGTGCTCAAGCTGGCAGCCGATCTGTTGAAGGAGCTCGAAACGCCATTTAAGATCTCTGGCCTCAGCGCCAACCCATATCTATTCACAACCATCAAGGTAGTCATACTTTCGGCCCTCTCGGGGGTGCTTAGCGAGGTTTTGGGCTTTAAACTGAAGCTGCACAAAATCAAGATCAAGTAAATCTCATGACGGGAGCGGACGCTCAGAATGATCATATTTTGTAGTACAACTTTTTCCAAACGCTTATTAAAAGGAAATCTACAATTAAACCTAACTTTAAATTAGTTTAATGAATACATTTAAGTGAGCCAATGTTCATGTTTGTCAAGTGATTGTTTAGCAGCGTTAACAAATACCTACTACTGACTACGTAAATCAATATGCATTAGTATTTACCACCCCATTCACCTAGAATCTAGAGCGACCTGCACAATCACAAATCATGTTAACTACTAAAATTGTGTAACGAATCGTTTTAAGTTCAAAGAACTTTAGGCATCAAATTTATGCACCCTCATCTTTATCTACTGTCAGTCTCATGTTCAATTCCTACAGCGGTCTCAGCTACAGTGTTGCAATTAATAAATGTTAGAAAACCATTTAAAGTCTTTTGTTTATGTATAGCTTATCCTTGAAATTTCATAATCTCCCGCTCTACCCAGTGGAATTTTATTTACTTCATTCATTCACGGATGTGTTTTATTTCTTCTTCAACCTAACCTCGGTAATATATTATTTTATCTAAATAATTTATGTATTATAATAATGACGATTTCTGAGTTTTTATTCTACTTTGAACTACTATGAAAAGAAATACTACTGCTATGTGGTTTTGATTTTTGATTCCACCATATTGGGCATTTACAAACACTTCAACAGAAAGCGTCAGTTTATAGTGGAGACCCTTTTAAAAGACGATAAAGCATCGATGTTTTTTGATGATTATCAAACACCCTTAGACAAGTGTTAACTCAATTTAGCTCACACGAGGTGTAGATAGATTTACTGTTTTTAAAAGAAATGCAACATCATTTAGTTGTTATGACTCTATTAATTGCCCGCTGCCTATGAAATTTTAAAATTTAACTGAAATTTGAAACAATAGAAAAGAATATTAATCTACTGGAATTGAATAAAACTACGATTAATGCTTGACATGGTATTATTTTAACTTTACAATCAATTGAATATTATTCAGTAAACGATTTACTTAAAACTAATAAATGCAACAGTTTCGACATAAAGGCTGGCATTAAATGCCTGTAAATGCACCTCTTCCCCGAGTTCGTTTGACATGGCATGAAAATCAGATTTACATGCGGAAAACTCCAAACTTGGTGTCCTGTCCTCCGTTGTTGAGGGCTGCTTTCAGGCTCAGGCCCAGGACCTGGCGTGTGTTGGCAGGGTCAATAATGCCATCATCCCAAAGACGAGCGGTACTGTAGTACGGTGAGCCTTCCGCCTCAAACATCTCTACGATAGGAGCCTTCAGCTTTTGTGCCTCCACCTCACTGAACTCCTTGCCGGCTCGTTTCCGCTGATCCTGTGTGATCTGGGCCAGAACATTTGCCGCCTGGGCACCGCCCATAACAGAGATGCGCGAGTTTGGCCACATGTATAGGAACCGCGGCGAGTAGGCACGTCCACACATTCCATAATTCCCGGCGCCGTAGGATCCTCCAATAATAACGGTGAACTTGGGCACATTGGCACAGGCCACTGCAGTAACCATCTTCGCTCCGTTTTTGGCGATTCCATTGGCCTCGGCGTCGCGTCCAACCATGAATCCTGATTGGTTGGATACAGTGCAAGTTAGATTGTATCCTGGTAATGTTTTATGCAGTACTTACCGGTAATGTTTTGCAGGAACACCAGGGGTATCTTTCGCTGCGCACACAGCTGAATAAAGTGGGCGCCCTTGAGGGCGCTCTCAGAGAAGAGGACTCCGTTGTTTCCCACTATTCCCACGGTGTGGCCGTAGAGCTTTGCAAAGCCGCACACCAACGTCTCCCCATACAGCTTCTTAAATTCCGTAAAGCGACTACCGTCGACAATGCGGGCAATGACCTCACGCACGTCAAAGCTCTTGGTCAGATTGGGGCCCACAATGCCATACAGTTCACGAGGATCATAACGCGGCGCTTCTACGGCCTTTTGCGGATTAGCATCTCGGAAGTTCGATTGACTGGAGTGCACTAGTTGGTCATTGTAGGAGTTGGTGCCGGGCAAATTTAGGTTGCTCACAATTTGGCGAGCCAGATATAAGGCGTGCTCGTCATCAACGGCATAATGGTCCGTCACTCCAGAGGTTTTGCAGTGCAGATCCGCTCCACCAAGGTCCTCGGCGGACACCTCCTCTCCGGTAGCTGCCTTTACCAGCGGCGGACCAGCCAAGAAAATGGTTCCCTGCTTCTTAACTATGACACTCTCATCGGCCATAGCTGGTACGTAGGCTCCTCCGGCTGTGCAGCTGCCCATGACCACGGCGATCTGAGGAATTCCCTGGGCCGACATGTTTGCCTGGTTATAGAATATACGCCCAAAATGCAATTTGTCCGGAAAAACTTCTGCCTGGCGAGGGAGATTGGCACCACCCGAGTCCACGAGGTAAATGCAGGGCAAGCGATTTTCGAGAGCGACCTCCTGGGCACGAAGATGCTTCTTCACCGTGATTGGATAGTAGCTTCCACCCTTAACTGTGGCATCGTTGGCGACCACTACGCAGTCGGTACTAAAATTGTAATCAAAGGAAGTTAACAGTATGTTAAATCTGATTGGGAAACTCAAAGATACTTTACATTTACGAAAACGGCTCAAGGCATAGATTCTCCGTGTAAAGATACATTTCATAAGTGCGAAACTATATACAAACTACAAAACATACCCACAAACTCGTCCTACTCCGGTGACAATACCGCCAGAATTGACCACTTCCTCGCCGTACAACTCGTGCCCTGCCAGGGCGCTCAGCTCAAGGAAAGATGATCCCCTGTCCAACAGCAGATTTATGCGATCCCTGGCCAGGAGCTTCCCCCGCGAGGTGTGCCGCTCTATGGCCTTCTGGCCGCCGCCAGTTAGTACCTGGCTGGTGTATCTGCGCAGCTCCTCGACCAGCTTTCCCATCTCTCTGGCATTTTCCTGGTTAGAAGAAGCTCTACTTCAGCAATCATTGAGGTTTAAAAGCTTATTTATACCTTGTACTCGGGTGTCTGTTTGTCCACCTCGCTGGCCAGAACGTTCGCCTCCCCCACGTGAAGGAGTCGCACCTGGCTGCGCAGCACATTGGAGGACAAAGAGCTCCTTAGCAGCGCATTCAACCGGATCATTTTACAGGCGGTTTTACGGAAGTTACTGACTGGAATTTACCTTGCCGTTGTTACGTCAGTTTCGAGTTGTGTATGCGGGCTGATAGCAACAGATGGTTGCGATCGCGAAGGCGCTGCCACCTATCGGTTGCAGAAGAATTATGGTAAGAATATATTAAATTCCCCAGGGCTGCAACATATACTTGGATGATCGTAGCAGATCGGGTTTATTGCCATTTTGAGGCCTCTTCGTATATAAAAGTACAATTCCAAAAAAAGGACATCAGATTTATATTTATATATTTCAAGAGAATTACGCTGTTACAAATAAAAAGAGTTTTAGGAAACGGAAGAAGTGAACTGGAAATATAACTGCTGAAAAGTATGCTACATGGACAGGTTCCCCAAAATCCCTTGCTAGTGAAAAACAAGACGAAGGATTTCATGAAATATGAAACAAGAAACATGTATTGAAGGGAAATACAAAATTTTCAACTACCAATAAACAAATTACCATTTTAATTGTTGAATGGTACGTTTGGATTTATATTCTTTACTATAGCTAAAGAATATAAACATTAAGAAGACTAAGCAATTTGGTAATGTTTGAGAATGTTAGAAAAATGGTAAGCATTATTTGGCATCACAATTTCGCATCCGATTATGGCAAATAAATTTTACTGGTTAGTTTTTGTCCAACTAATTCGTAACAGTTTACATAGTGGTATATTAACATTCTTATTAAGTTATTTTATTAAAAAAAAATTACCGGTACCGGTTCGTCCATTCCTGTGCATGGTGGGGTAATAGGGGTGACCTAGGCATGGTGTTAAACAGTTGGGTTGGGTTGTCACAATCAGTGTGGCCAACTCGCTTTTTTCGATGCATCGCCTAACATCGGAAAACATCGCCGAGAAAAAGATTTTTTCGACATCACGACATCACTGTACATTTTACATCCCTAGCGCTCGTTCGTAAGACAATTTTTCGGAAAACTTGCATTTCTTTGTTTAAGATCCAGAAAACATTTAGAACACTCTAAACTCCGGGAGCCCAACTGATACGGTGAGTTGACTAGGATCCCAACCCATGAGTTGTCGGCCTTTCCGCAGGGGGCCTTCCGTTCGTGTGAGTCAGTGAGCGTGCGTGCGTGTATGTGTGGCTCCTAGCTCGGCGTTTTTTTGCACAGAAAAAAGAAGCCAAGAAGAAATGGCAAAATCTAGAAGAAGCGTCAGCAGAAAAGAAAGTTCATCGGGAGCTGAGTGTGGAGTGTATGTGGCGATTTTAAAATAGCTTTGCCGAAAACTTCAAGTGCACACTTGAAGGAAATAGCTGTACACGGTGCGGAGATGCCGAGATGCGTCGGTGCACATGTGTGCGTGCGTGCGTTCGTTGTATATTTAAATGTCGCCTGCTGCTGTTCCCTCCTCCAAAAATAAAATTTCGAGCGAGCGTCCCGTTCTGAGGGTGCGCGTGTGTGAGTGACGGTTAATCTTGGCCTGCGAGTGTGTGTGTGTTTGTGTACTTGCCACAGCCGCAAAACAGAGGCCGCAAAAATTCCACTGCAGCGACTAATCTGTCCCGTCATTTCCCTTTCCCGCCAGGCAGACCCCTTTCTCACCCCTTCGGGCCTGTTTCCTAGCTGGAAAGAAAGGAAACCAAGTATATTTCATAGGCTCGTTCGTGATTCAGGTGCAGATTGTTTTCAGATCGATGACGTCACCGCATGTGTCAACTATTTACGGTTTATCACTCAAGCCCCCGCACAAATGTGTGTGTCAGTGTGTGTCCGTCCGGCTACCAACAATGCGAAGACTTGTTTTTGTTTTCTTTTAGATCTAGCTACTATTTATATTGGCTGAATTATCAAGTGGAGTCGCCAACGCAGCTTTCTGCTATTTTTTATTGCCAACAGCTTGCCGGTTTCTTTTCGGCTTCTCCACTCAAAAAAACGCACTCACATTCACGTTCACACTCTACCAGCGGACTTGGCTCATAATGTTGGCAAATTTATTTGTTGCTCAGCAGCCCAAGCAGCTGGCTTAGTGTTGTTGCCATTGTTGACACACTTCCACGGAGGAGATTGCTTCCCATTAGCGAAACTTAAACATGGATGGAATATGACGGATGATTAAGTGGGAGGCCCCATTTTGGGCAACTGGTCCCCGTTTTTCACTGCTGTTCTCGGTTTTCCCTGTTCTGCTTAATTAGTTTGTAGCCAACTTCCGCTGCACCCGCCCACACTGCGCGATCACAAACACAGCTATGCATCGACAGCGGACTACACAGAAGAAAATCTAAGTAACTCCCTCCTCAGATTACATTTTGAAAGATACTTTGTAGAGAGTGATTTAAATAAGATGATAGTTAAACCAAGGAGTATTTTCCCCTTTTGCAGTCACATTTATCTGATCGTTAAATCATTGCAAACTTTGAAGCGGCTACGTAAATTTCTTTATAATTATATTATTTATTTATCTACGGATTCGGTATAAGAATTATGCGCATCAAGTTAGCAGGGCAACTTTGGAAAATCAAAATTTTTTTTATGCCATAATTTGCCGTTAATTATCCGTAAATTATTCGTGAAAGAATAAAATTTTTTTTTCAAGTTTTTAATATTATTTTTTAAAAACATAAAGTTGCCCTGCTAAGTTGATATCAAGTTAGCAGGACAACTCCTGAAATCTTTTTTACCCAGAATTTGCCGATAATTAGCCGTTAATTATTCGTGAAAGAATTAAATTTGCCGCTCCATTTTTAACATTTTTTTTTATTTTTTAAAAACATAAAGTTGCCCTGCTAAGTTGATATCAAGTTAGCAGGGCAACTTCTGAAATCCTTTACATTTCCAAAATCTTTTTTAGCCAGAATTTGCCGATAATTAGCCGTTAATTATTCGTGAAAGAATTAAATTTGCCGCTCCATTTTTAACATTTTTTTTTATTTTTTAAAAACATGAATATGCCCTGCTAAGTTGATATCAAGTTAGCAGGGCAACTTCTGAAATCCTTCACATTTCCAAAATCTTTTTTACCCAGAATTTGCCGATAATTTGCCGTTAATTATTCGTGAAAGAATAAATTTTC
>VNJV01008762.1:0-19107 GCA_008042635.1 Drosophila nikananu | reverse complement strand
CTGCCACCCCGAATTTCCAAGGCAAAAGATACTTTCAACTCAGCGGAAAAAACGGGCGGTTTCGAGCAAATTCTGCTACAAGCGCAGTACGAAATTGTAGGGCGGGCATTCATTTTTTCCTGTATTGGCGACTTGTTTTTCAATTCCTGACTTTGTAAGGACACTTAATGACTTGAAATGAATGTATAATGATTTAATATTCTTCAAAAATATTTAATGATGTAAAATTAATTGATTACTTTGAACAGAAAGTGCATAAATGATTGAAAAATGGTCAAAGAGGAAAAAATTTGAATTATAAAAAAAAATTTTGTTTTCTTTTTTGCTTAAAATAAATTTTTTTTGTTTTTAAAAAATTAAATATTTACCATATTAGCATTTTCAGAGAAAACAATCGAAAAGTATTGTTCAAAATTGGATAAAAATTGAAAAAACTGCCTCAAAAAACATTAATTTTCGAGTATAAAATCTACTACTTATCACACGATATAGTATGACCACTTAATCGAAAGGTACTAAAATTACCTTTCATATAAAAAAAAAATTATGAAAATATCTCAACTTGTTCAAGAGTTATGATTTTTGTATAGCAAAAGTATCTAAGGCCCTACTGTGCGCCGCTTCGTTTGTCGCCTCGGCTCTTTGTTTGCCGGTTTTAGCTCTGTTTTTATTGCTCTCTATCTCGGTTCGAGTGCTGCCTCTCTCTCTCTTTCTTGCTTGCGATTATCTCTCCCGCTTTTTTCGATCGCTTCAAGCTTTGGCTTTAGCTTACATCTCGAGGTTCCGAGTCCCCGTCTTTGCTTTGGAAAGCTTATTCTTCTGACAATTGCATTTCGATTTCATTGACCCCTTGCGTCAGCGATGTGTTCAATTTCCTCTCAGCTCCACTCACTCTATAGTTTATATTCTGTTTACTTTCTTATGGTTGGTTCTTGTTATCACTCTGCCATAGGGTTATCATCTATAACCTCAATTTTCTCAGGTGAGCTTTTGTGGGTTCTACCTTTGTGCCGGGAGCTGCGAACACGTGTTAAAGAGCTGGAATATTTTCTACAGTTATAGAAGTGCCTGATCTTCATTGTGTTATAAAATATTTTAAATTTTCGCTAATTTTGTCAAAATATTAGAAAATGAATGGGTCATATTTTTGGAATGACCTAATTTATTTTGTATAAAAAAAATGGAACATAGCCCCAAAATGTTAAAATATGTAGCAGTGCTTTAACATAAAAAGTCAGTTAAGATCATTTGAAAAAAATATCACACTCAATAGAAAATAGAATAGAATAGAATAGAAAATATCGTAAAGTTCAATATATCGAATTAACTTTAATATATTGATATTGGCGATGTTATAAAAGTATCACGCCAAATAAAGTGAGGATACAGATATTTTTTTTATATACAAAAAAGTACTGTATCGAAAGATCGATATTTTCTATTCCTAACTTTCTAATATTCCCCGCCAACCTAAAAAGCCTATGATTAATTAGAAAAAATTTATTGCCTATCTTTTGGCGCTGAATATATTGTATTTTATAAACGCAGAATTTTGATTTAATTGTATTTTTTGAGTTTTCTACACTGATCATCTTTTTAAAATTGGGTTTTATAAGTAACCATTTAAATAATATTTAAATAGCTGTATCAAATATTTGTACCCTTAATTAAATGACAAGTTATTTATTTCATCTTCAAAAATTAATATAATTTTGCTTTCATTAACCTTGCTTAATCACCTCTGAATTTTGTACGGTCCAAAGTCCTACGCTATTTATTCAAATTATCACTTATCCCCACAAAACCAATCATAGATCATACTTTCCTGTTCCCCTTGTTTAAGTAGAGCACCTAAATCATATTCATGTTATCAATACTTATGACTAGGCCAATTCTACACATCAAAGTGTTCCACAAAAGCTTTTTTTTTGGTTGTTGAAAAAGTCAACAAGACTGAGTGTAGCTCTGAATTGATCGTGACCATCGAGGTGGCGACCTTTTACAGAACTGGTCTGGGGACTGACTGCACCCATTGCCGTATGGAAAATTACAGGCAACCAGTTTTGTTGACTTTATGCTTTTCGATTGCCTTACAGCTCTATAAAGTAGTTTTCAATATCTGCTTGAGGCCATAAAAAGTTCAAGTATATGAAAACTGCACAAAGGAAAGGCGTTCAAGCTTCGTCATCTAATCAGTTTTTTTTTTATAGCTCCTTATCTTATCACTTGTCATTTGCCGAATCAAACAAATTCTTAAAAAAAAGAGACTCAAAACCTTTGATGATATGTGGTATGGCTTGAGTTACCTCCAATTTCCTAAGTGCTTTATAAGTATCTATGAAGTGTTGCATGAGAATGAACATCATAACCTTAAGTTTTAATTAAATTTGTTATAATTTAATTAAGTTATTTTTATACTTTAATGTTTATTAACAAATGTATTTTCTCTTTTATTTGCAGGTATATAAATCTTGGCCTAAAATATCTAGAATATATGTGTAGTGAGTACCGAATGTTGCCAGAATCTCTGAGAATCTTTGCGTGGGTCTTTTTATAGTTTTGTATCTATTAATTTCGGTTTGTGTGAACAATCTTATCTTAATTAGTTATGCGTAATCTTAGATGATTTATGGCTGTGGGTCACCGTAAATTTGTATATTTTTATAGCATAATTCAAGTGGCAGGCCATATTCTGTTAAGTATGCTATATAAACTGGGTGAAATTCTATATGATTTTTAATTGTTTTAGGGGGAGAAAATGGTATTATTGGTGGAAATTGTATAAAAAGACTAAAATCTCAAGAAGAAGTTAAATTGGAGAGATTATTTTAGGTTAAAAGTAAAAAATTCAACTGGACGTATACGTAATATATATTGCAAAACTAAAAAATTAAGTATACGCCCCATTACATTTTTATGCTTCATTTAAACCTAAAATTTTTATACTATTTTCACCTATGATTTATGTAAATTACCACAGTTTTTCCGTACCATTTTTAGCCTTAATTATTTTATCGCCTTTCAACTCTGCAACTCTCCTATTTTCCCTTATCAACTCGGGAACCCTTAGATTTGATTGGGTTTCCTTTTTACGACAAGAATCTGTCCAAGTTCGTCCTCTTTCCTTTTCCTCTTCCTCTGCTCCAATTTCCCCAGTTAATTTTTCTCGGCACAGACAACACCCGCACGCAGCAAATTCAATTGTTTTGTTAGGACTCTGACAGAGCTTTTTCGTTCTGAACATATATATATATATATATATTCGCATAGTTGATTTTTATGCTTTGTTTATTCAAGTATGTGGGTCATGCTCCACTTGTAATCAGAGCGCCACAGAATGATGGCAAATGGGGACGATGGGGCGGAGGAGAGCGAACACAAACCCCTCACATACAAGCAATTAATGTTGGGTTGTCCTTAGAATGTCCCTTTGAGAATCTAGAGGAAACCAGGGGAAAATGCCTTTGAATTCCTTGGCCTGACATTGATTTACCTTGTCATTGAAATTCTTCAGCTGGCATTCTCATTTCTACATGCAACAAAATACAAAACAGTGCTTTTCCTTTGTGGAATTTCATTCCTATTGCCTGTTTTAAGGCAAAAGCCTTGACTAAGGACCTTTCAAATGGATTCGCCTCGTTGATAATTTATAAATTGGTGTAATTATTTTAGCCACAAAAAAATTGGGACAGCTGTGAGGAGAGAGAGCTCTCTCCTTGCTGTCACGCTCTCTCCCACTCTCTCTCTGTGCAGTGTGCAGTGTTCATTTCTGCACTCTCAGGGAGTGTGTGCCCATCTCCCTTCCACCTATTCCACCGATGATAACGATGAATTTATGTTTTTCTTCGTATTTGCTATATATATATATATATTTGCCAGCACGTTTTTCCTGGGGCTTTGCGCAGGCGTGAGGAGAGAGGAGCAGGTGTTATTTATGCTCCATTCATGCCCGTATATATATATATTCTATATTTATGTGTGTATACACCAGAGCAGGAGAGTGGGAGAGAGCGAGAGAAAGGTAGAGCTAATTAGATAGAAAAGAAAATTCAAAATTTAATCGGAAACGGAATCGGATTGAGGGGAACAAGGCAAAGCGCAGGGAAAAGCCAGATACAAATTTTCTTATTTCGCGAGAGCATGAAATTCGCTTTTCTTTTTTGCACTCTCACGTGGGGGACCCACGCTCTCTCTCACCTCTCTCTGTCTCTGTGGCAGAAATGAATTTGCGCTTGCTCTCTTTCTGGCAGAGCTCTCTTTTGGGCGATGAACGCGCCAAGCAGCAGCAGCAGCAACAAAAAAAAATCCTACCCTCAGTCAGTCAATCTACACTTTGGCTTCTTGCTAAACCAAACACACAAAAACAAGCTACAACAATTAAGAGTTTTGCGAGCAGCATAAAAATAAATTTGTATAAAATATAAAAATACAAATCGCATAAATTGTATATCTTTAAAGTCGCGTTTTATCGCCCGATTTCCTTCGCTTTGCAGCCGCAGCAGCAGCAGCAGCGGAAAGCCATCGTCATTATTATTTTTTTTTTTTTAGTATTTTCTGTGTGGCAAACGCGGAAGTTTTCGCTGCTCGTCAGTCAGTCGTTTTCGGACATCATCGCCGAGCGTTTGTTGTGTGTGCGAGTGTGCCGCGTGTGTGTGTGTGCGTGTGTGCTTGCAACAAGAGCTAAAAAAGAATAAAATTATACAAAAATAAAAGTTGTAAAAATAAAGCAAAATAAATTTAAACCAAGTGCCTGAGAGTTGATTATGTAAAAGGATTTACAAATCAAAGAAGCACCACGAATCTTTTAATCAAAAAACGCCTCGGTTTTTGGTCTCTCGCTCACTCTCGCTCTCTCTCTGTCTATCTCTCTTTCACACCTACCTACGCTCTCTCTCGCTCGCTCTTACTGCATAGATAATTTCCAGAATTTCGCGCCCATTTATTTGGTGTTCATTTGCCTTAAAAAAAAATCTGAATAATTATTAAATTATTGAAATCAACATCCTTCAGTGACAGCGGCGTATAAAAGAAACGTTTCATTCATGGAAAACAAAAACAATTTAGAAATTGCTTTTAATAACGGAAATATTTTTATTAAAAGGTAACTAAATTCTAATTAAATGTGTTTTACATTCAATTGTGTTGTTGTCTCGTTTGTTCGTTTTGTTACGTTTCGTTTTGGCTTTATAATTTCTCAAATTTAGCTAAACAACAAAAAATAAATGGCAAATTATACAATTTGTAAAAGTTAATTGAAAAGAAATTATCTCCTGTCCCCTCACATCTATCTAATCAACATTAAAAAAAAACCATCAAACATTTCTGGGGCGTGTTTTGACAGTGTTCACTGATTGTGTTAATTTGAGCTGTTGGGTGAGGTCGAAATCCTTGGGTTCTTGGGGTGTTAGAATAAATACTGGGAGGGATATGGTTGGGGGAAGGGAAGGAATATGTACCATACCATAAAATATATACTACAAATATTAGTAGAACATCGAGCGCGTTGCCTTTTAGATAAGAATCAAACCCGCACTCAAGAAGTAGGTTGAATATATGTCCATGAACTAGTTCAAGCTATCTTTGTATATGAACTATGAGGGTTTATGGGTTTTGTTAAACTTGACATTACTTAGATATGGCATTTTTTATTAGTATAATCTGTTTTCTCAGCATTGAAACATATTTTAATCATATTAATATAAAAAAGATACTCTTTTTTACAATAATCTAGCTGTATAATATAAATTCTAAAATTATTATGAATTATGCATAAGCTTTATTTTAACCATGCCTAGATGCTCGTAATCTTGACTATACTTTATTATTCAATCACACAAATATAGCTTAAAACCAACTAGAGCCCCAATATTGCTCTGCCAATAAATCCACATAACATTAGTTTCTCTCCCTCAGCTAACCCCGAAAACCTAAATACTAGAGACTAGTAGAAACCAACCCCAAAAAATATTCCTATGCCAATAGTTCTAGTGGGAACAACACAACACTTCACAACTAATAAAGCACAAAAAAAGAAGAGACATGGACGGGTAGAAATAATAGAGAGACAGACGTTTAGACATAGTGGGCTGTCATTGGGAAAGGCAAACATTTAATCGCCTTGACTGGCACTTTGCCTTCAATGTCACGGTGTCCTTAATGGGCCAATAAATGTGTTCTTCTTGCCCCAAAGCCACTGAGAATGGCTATTAATCAGAAATCAATAAATAGGGAAAGCTAGCCAGCGGGACAACCGTAAATTCCCCTAGTAGAAGTTTGGCGCAAAAAGTTTAATTGTGCAAACATGATTGAGGGCCCAAGAAGACTTCAACAAATTCATTGATTTTTCAGCTTTTATTTCTTATTTTCTTATGCTGCTGCTGTTGCTGTTGTTGCTGCCTTTCCCTTCTTGTGTGTGTGCTTTCTTTAACGAATCATTGTTGTTTTTGTTTGCTTACACAGACCATTTGAGGGGTTGTCAGCTTATTTCGTTGCTGTGTATATTTGCCGTATTGTGGTAGCATTTCCCACGAATTGGCTAAAACCATAGAAAAATTACCCACCAGCGACCACCCTTCCTTTGGATTACGCAACATTTACTTGAAAGTTGATTTTCATTCATTTCCTTGACGCTTTTCGGTGAAATACCCTTGGGGCTTTCGGTCTGCTTTGCTTATCGTTTTGCCAGCCAAAATGGCGTCACGTCAACGTTGCGTATACGCAATATTTTGACTGGTGACCTCACAAAAGGGAGGAGGGGAAGGAAACGGCGTACCACACCCCGCAAAAATATTAACAACTTCTATATATAAATATATATATATATATTCATTGTGATCTCTCTATTCGCTTGAATGCAACTTTGCCTATCATTTGCCAATTTTGGTTATTTCCCAGTGAAAATAGAGATCGAACAAAAACAATTTAATTTGAGATCTTTCATGCTGATAATTTGATATAAACTGCTTAATATCATCATCATTCCCGGCCATATACACGTCATTTGTAGAGAGAGGAGAAGAACATCTGGTCGGTTCATTTAATCGACGTTTGCCTATTAAGCGGATCGCATTTTGTGCATCTCTTTTATCGACTTTGAGTAAATGAATCTTGATGAACTCAGCCGGCTTAGAGCGGTTTCTGCCGGTATTTTATTGTTTAATTGTTGTTTTATTTTGAGCCACTTTAATAGTCTAATACAGTAGAATCCGGTTATAACGACTCCGCTTATAGCGTCCGACCGGTTATTACGACGAAAACTTGATGGCTTGGTTGGTCCCCATACAAACTTATATGAAAGGGCCTCCGCTTAGTACGTCTCCGCTTTTAGCGACGAACCGCTTATACCGACGAAATTTTTGACAATTCAACCGGTTATTGCGACGTGCCGGAAAAAAAACAGCGAAATAATGCCAAAAAATTTAAACTACAACCGACGGTGTCACCTACATCGATGATTCGATGTTTTTAAGAAAAAACGTCGATGTATTGATACCTCGCCAATGTTTTTTTCCGCTCTGGTGTACAGACCTCATAGCCTATTCCCCGTTATATTTCTGTTTTTTCCAAGTAAAAAATGTATTTTAATTGCAATTTATTAAATTTGTCGTTTTGATTTAAAAAATAATTTGTTTTATTTTAAAAGCTATTACGAACATGGCAACCATAAAAAAAAAAAACAAAAAAATGTTTTTTTGCTCCTCCGGTTTGTGCGTCTACCGGTTATAACGACGTAAAATCGTCGGTCCCTTGAAAGTCGTTATAACCGGATTCTACTGTATATTGATGGGTCTTTTGTGTATTTATTGGCATATGATTGAATGATAAATCAATTAAACTGAAAGAACGTAAAAATAAATATTTAGCGGGGAAATTACTTTTATGGAACTTAATCGTGCACGAAAATTTATTCAGTCTTTGTATTAAGTCATCGCGATAGATTATCTCACTCAGAAGAGTAATATTTAAGTGACTTTTACATTATGTCATGCTTTTAAGCGATTTAGCTGGGCTTGAGTATTAAATAGTAATTATAGTTTGGCTATAAAAATGCATAATCCACAATCAATATTTAGTGAATATCGTATTTTTGTATATTATCATCCATTGAGAACTACCTAATAGATGAAATAATCTGCATCAAGTTGATATTTCATTCGAAATTATGTAGTTCAACATTCTATAAATAATTTATCGATAAATTGACTATCAAACATATTTTTTCCCCATTAATTGGTATTTATTTCATGGATTAAATATTAAGTATCATTTCAATAATTCTTCCATACAATGTATTGAAAGATATGGAATATAATCTATCGATTGGTGCAGATATCGATATTTTTTTTTTGTTTCTATTTATTTTAATGTAGTCGATATTTAAAATCGTTTTAAATAAAAACCTAATTGTTGGTTCGCATTATCGACATATTTATACAGTTTATACAATTAAAAAATTGATATCTATTGCATAAATTTATGAAATATCGAATATAATTTTGTTTTTATCGATGACTTGTAATATAACTGTACATTCAACATCCTAGAGTTGAAATTTTAAATAAAATCATCTGTTAATATAGTTAATTTCCATAAAAACATCTATATTTTTCCATAGAGCTGCGTCATCAAACAAATCCAATCCTTTTATCAAAACCATAACCAAAATCCTGAAATTTTTAGTTCACTCGTAAAAATGCACTCAAGGAGAGACTGCAAAATGCAATACAGTTTTTATGGATGCGCCACTAAAGCCATCATCAGACTTCTTATACACCCAGCTTACGTGATGAAATCGCTTTGCAACTGTTAACGTCCTTGGCAGCAATATTTGGCGCCAATAGCAACTGAGAGATGATGCCACAAAAGCCAAGCAAAGTTGAGGAAAAGTCATGAAAATTTATTGCGAAAAAAGAGGGGAGAAAAATGAACGGGGAGCAGCAGCATAGCCATAGTGAAGCTTCAGGCCGCGACCCACATTTGCGGGCCACACTGCAACTGTATCTATGTAGCTGTGTATCTTTGAAGCTGCTGCTGTGCTCCGCCTGCATCTGTATCTCCGTATCTCTATTTGTGTGCGAAGTGGGTGCAACAAAGAACCGAACAGAAACTAAACTCAAATAACAACATGTTCAGGTTTCGTATTTTTCTGCTGGCCCATTCACATGCAGATGGCGAAGCGAGAGAGCGAGTGAGAGCGCACTGGCGCATTTTTCAGGTCAAGGTCGGGTCTTATGTGCAAAAAAAAAAAACGAAAACAAAAATAATAAAAGCGTTTTCGTTGTACTGTGCATCCCCCCCACCAGGCGGTAATGCGCTTTTTTCGAAAGTTGACGAGTCCTTTGCCTCTGCCTGCAGTTCTTTTCTCCATTGTTTTCCACAGCTCCAATGACGCGTGACGATAGATATTTTGCATAATGACATTTTCCCATTTTACACTGCGTAATGTTGCGCTCAAAATCCGCTTAAGATATACTATAAAAATAAAGTTACAGTCTACAAATAACTAAAGCAAGAAAAAACAGTAAGGAGATGTGTTGACATTGTTCTATGATGCGCATAAATTTCATGCTTAAATGATTTTTATTTGAGCGCTTGGCAAAGCACCGCGCGATATTCATGGAATTTATTTATGGAAAAATATGTTTTGGAAGGAGAAAATGAGGGGGTTTCATCTTGGAAGGTTATTGATTTTTAGGGGTTTACTTTTGGTTTTCTAGAAGGTTTCAAAAAAATACCTAATATGTACAAGTTATGCTGTGCACAAGTCTTTATCCAATTTAAGTCATTTGTTAAAAGAAATCCCACAGAAATGAGATTTTGAATTATATTTCCTGCTCTGTGCTGGTTGTGGGGGAGGCACCCAAGTCCATTTAATGTAAGCCAAGATTGCTCAGCTCGAGGCTGTGTCCCTCACTCTAAGCCTGATGAACTGGGCATCCTTCCATCAGGCTGGCCTACCATTACTCCTGCTCATTCCCATCTCCTCCGTGATGTTTCCCAAGCACGTGCCCGTTGAAACATCCATTGTGTGTTGACTGACTACCTTTAGGAATTATTAGGCCCCCAACAATGGGACTCGACGACGACGACGACGACGAGCATTAGACTTGCAGTTCATTTTCAAAATACACACACAGATTTTTCATACATATCTCGACTTTTTTTATGTGTTGTGTTCCATTATGAAAACATTTTCAAGGCAAAATGGTACTATGTTTTTTGTGAGTTTTGTTTCCTGCTGGGCGCCGTGTGTCAGTTTCAATTGAGTGTTTGGGGGGCCCTGTGAATGGGAATGGAAAATGTTGGCGGTGAATGAGAGCTGCTCGTTCTTTGGCAAAGCAACTCAAGGTTTTCCGCCAACTCTTTGGGATGAAAATACGAAAATACTTGGCTTGGCATGCTGTGTGTGTGTGGTGGGGCCCAGTCCTCCGCCAAGTGCTTAGAAGTGTTTGGACCCTTGTACATGTACTTGGGCTGCCTCTTTGGTACGTGACTGGCTTTCAGTTGCGACTGCGGTGTTGTGGGTAGAGGGAAGTCAAAGTCAGGGTCGAGCGGCAACATCATTATCGTTAGGGTCTCGCCACTTGAATGTGTAGAATACCTGAACATGTGATGATACAAGCCAACACAAAATGTATAAATAATTTTGGTCGTCGTTCTCAGTTAATTAAATATGCTAATTAATGTTTGAGTGTAACACATACACACACATCAATTTTTGTCACATTTTTTTTTTTGCCTTTGGCAATGGTTCTCGGGGGAGACATTACAGCTCCCTGGGATGTCTCCGTCTTCGCTTTTTACTTAACGCATCTCTTGGACAGTTGTTGACATCACACTCGCCGAGGAACAAGTGTGCCTCCAGCCACAGCTGTCATATTTCTAGTCGAGCTGTCAACTAAATAAACTGTCAACAGGCGCCATTTGTTGCATTTGCCACAAAAGTAAAAAAAAAGAAGGAAGAAGATGGCATGGAGATAAATGGAAAACCGACCTAGTGCCTGACTAACTTTATGCCTCACAAACATATTACAGTTTTGCGCCGCTTGACAGTCCACTGGAGTAGTATTTTAGCAGGGTGACGCACTAACTAAGCCTTCAATATATGGGGACCATTTCCCCAATTTTTATTTCAAGGATTTTAAAATCATTCATAAAAATAACAATTATGTTTTATGTTTATGCTCACAGTAAAATTCCAAAAATTTTACTTATCAGTATAAAATGAAACTTATAATGGGAATATCCTAGATATACAGATATACTATGAGCTTAGGGGTACTTAAATGAGAGTGTAGTGTAGTTACCTTTTTTATCTGATCGGATGTTCTAACAAGAGTTTAAGATAGGTTTTAATTGTACATTTTATTTGTCAATATTTTAATTACCTGCCCTATCATGTATTTAATTATCATCTTAACATTAGGAATATTATACTGATGTACAGATTTAATTAAATAGGCTCAAAGGGGTCTCAGGAATAATTCAAAAATATGTATTTTTTTTTTAAGATCTATAAATATCATCTAAAAAAATTCTTAAAAATACCATTATTATTTAAAACAATTTCCTTCTCAAATAAAGTGAGTTACCCCAATGTTTCTGTTACTGCATCTCTCGCATGCCTGTGTGCTTTCCCCATCCGCTTCACTTTTGTTATGTAAGCGCGTTCATCTCCCGCTCTTTCGAGTTGGTTTCTTCCTTGTCTCTGTGTGTGTGTGTGTGTGTGTGTATGTGTTTGAGGCATGCAACCGAAATGCCTGGTGGCATGTCAGTGCTCTGCGAATGTTAATTAAATACTTTACTCAATGCTGGAACTTTGCATTTAATGATGACACATGCAACACCCACTCCTCACAACCTCACACAACACCACCCACCATACACACACAACCAAATTGCAGTTAAAACAGAAATTAATGTAAATTGGCAAAGTTTCAAATTGAAAGCAAAACAACAAATTTGCCAATTGCTTTTGTGTGATTTCAGTTTTGTTTTGTTTTTGAAATTTGCATATTGTTTTTTGTGAAACTATTGCAGAGAAATAAAATAGATTTCAAAGGGGTTTCTACAACCTAAAATAATGTTTAGACTAAAGCTCAGACAAAATGGGAAAATTTAATAATTATAAAATGATTAACTTCTAAAAACTAAAGCTAGAAATAAAATTATGTATTAAAAACAAATAAAGCTTTTTATTTAGTCAAGTTGATAATTCAAAATAAATAAAATAATATAAATTGTGCCTCTCTGCAATAGTTATTATTAACTTTTAGCTAGCCAAATATATTTTTTGGTATTTTTCAAACCTTGTTTCAATTTCATTTTTAATCAAATCTGGCTCTACGAAAAAGAAATACAAAGAGTTGAACAAATAAAAATGCAAATAAAAAATAAATATAATAAATGATTGACTAAAAAACCAATGATAAAACGACATAAAAACAACAAGAACAACAACAGTTGCATGAGCATAAGTTTTATTGCCAGCATGGCGGCAATAGCAACAACAACGATGGCTGAGTTAACAACAAAATGGCTGCGTTAGCCAACAAAATGGCTGCCAATATGGCGACAAGCAGCAGCAGCAAGAACAACAACATGGGCGGCAGTGAAGCGACGCTGCAGCAGCAGCAACAGCAACAATTGCAAC
Organism: Drosophila nikananu; assembly: GCA_008042635.1. NCBI lineage: Eukaryota > Metazoa > Arthropoda > Insecta > Diptera > Drosophilidae > Drosophila > Drosophila nikananu. The sequence continues at coordinate 6,455 of VNJV01008762.1, read as the reverse complement.
AAAAAAATGTCACTCTAATGCCTGCGGCCATTGTACAGCCAGAATATTTGCTCAATAATGATCGCGGTTTATTTAAGGTTTATTGTTTTATCAAAGATTTTATCGGGTAAGTAAAACCAGATAATGGCAAAATAGTAAATCGAGCAAACAAAGTATTAACGATTACCAATCTGATAAGAGAATAAGCTATTTTTAGCGGAAAATAATTTTTTAAATTTGTGAAAATTTATTTAATTTCTTTTTGATATATGTGAAACTTATTTATATGTAAAAATCAAACCGTTTTGTATGGGTTTATTGTTAAAATGTTTAATAAATTTGCATGATTTGTTTACTAATTGGATACAAGTTTTAAATAACCATATGGATATAAGTTATACTTAAAAACATACACTTTTGAATAAGAAATTATTTATTTATTTACATTATCATCATAAAAATGTCTAAAAAATTATAGTTTTTATTATCTTTAACAAAATTCCTATAACTTTTCTTCCTTCATTCAAAATAGTTATAAAATTGAAGCTCTTTCCAGTTTAAAAATGCCATTTTCTTGTCATCCAATAAACCTGAACGTTTTAATTAAAAAACAAAACTCCAAACAAACAAAATATATATTTAATAAAGTGTTAATTTAACTTGTTTCCTTTTGTGATAGAAAACTAATTAACAGCGTTTATTTAATATCAAGAAAAAACTAATGTTACATTTAAATTAATTCAGAAAATAGTGCAAATTATGATTAACACTTGACTGGCGGAGTTTATAATGTAGTTTTTTTTTTTGTTTAGGGGCACCCTATATCTGAGTGTTTATTTTGTTGTTATTTTTCCCTTCTGGCGCTTATCGTTTTTCATGATACTCACACTTTTGCAGCCGTTCAATGTGTGTGCTTCTGTGTCGTGTGTTTGTGCCTTTATTTGTTCATATAATTCATATTTAATCAACTGATAATATAAGAAAAATGTTCGTTCAACTTGCTTTTGTGCTGACTGCCCGACTTTCGACTCTCGATTCTGGGGGCTGCTCCAATTTCTGTGCTCCTGATACTCTGGCTGACACTATCACCTGCCTGCCTCCGGCAATTTGATAACAGGCACCACAGTCGCACAGCCACTTGATATGTCCCCCAAACACACAGAATCAACTTTTGTTATCAAACCAAATATTGGCAGATACTATGAAGCGAAATGAGAAATAAATACAGACACGGGGGAGTAGAAGGTGTCTGGTCTTTATTTTCTAGTAATTAACAGGAGGAAAGAGGTTACACAGACCATAAAAATATCTAGAAATTAAAGAAAATGCAAATTAAAATGAAGAACAAAGTAAGCTTTGCTTTAGTTATACTTAAAATTTAGATAAACTCCAAAATTATGAACTTTATTTAGACTTAAATTCAAAATTTAACTAGGTACTCTTTCGGCAACAAAAATTAAAACTAGTTTAGACCAAAAATGGATGAGGAACTGTTAGACTTTAAAACCTTTATCAGCTGTATGTTGATCTTGTGTCTTGCGGCCTTTGGATATTTCTACATCTTTCACTATCAATGGCCCAAGAGTAAGGAACAAGTTAATCCGTTAATACCAACACCCCACCAGCTGCTGCCAGAGCTGAAGGATATCCGACTGACTTTGAATGAGTTGCTGGACTATGATGGCAGCCGCAGTGATGGCAGAATATTGGTGGCCCTCAAGGGTCTGATTTACGACGTGTCCACCGATGTTTTGGTGTTCGGTTTGGGTGGCACCCTAAGACATGTGGCAGGCAATGACTTTACCCAGTACCTCAGGCGAATCATGAACGTTCATCACACAGAAATCAATTATGTGGATCGTTGGCAGGCGACACTAGAGACTAACTATACGCGTGTTGGTGTTTTAATCGATGATACTGGCAATTCCCTGGTCCAGCAGTGTCCTGTAATCACTTCTGAGAGCGTGAATCCTTTGGGGGGAACAGAAACCTTGAGCCAGAAATTTCCCAATGATAATAAGTTGGAACAGTTGATTGGTTCAGCCATCGATGAGGGTGAAATTGCAATGCAGGAGACTTGATTGATTAAGAATAAAATATTAAAAATTGCATTAAATTTAAAGCAATATTATAAAAAGGTTAATGATAGAAATTTGGCAGAGAATTAATGAAATGTGACTTTATTAAGTAGTTCTTTCCATCTTATTTGCTTAACTTTGGATACATAAACTTAATTTTATTCCATATTTCTTGGTATTTTCTATGAGTTTTCCTCGTAAATTAGCTTAATTTTTCAAATAATGATTCATTTGGTTAAAGAATGTTTTCACTCTTTGATTTTATGAAGATTGTCCGATTATAACATTCACTTTTAAACAGAAATGTTTTACAACTTGCCTTGAGCTATATCTGATTAAATGTAATCACTTAAATGGCTTTTAAATTAAATATCACGCAAGCTTTTTAGCTCGAAATTTATATATAAGCTAAAAAAATGTGATATATATCTCCTAGATATGTATATGAAATTTCTCTAGAATTAAATTGGCACTGCGGTGGAAAAGTTTTGTGTTTTCATTAAAATTCCTCGAAATCAATTATCTGGCTTTGGGCCCGCAAACAACCTCCGTTCTTTCATAGTTGGCCGATAATTGTCAAATTAGGCAGAGTGTTTCTCTATTATAGGGCAAAAACCCATCTAATATTTGACTCATCCTCCTCGTGTGCGGTTGCCGTCCACCTGCCAACAGCCTGACAAAGGAATGTTCCGAGACGAAATGGGATTTCAAGATATAAATACAAACATATATTGTCAGATTTTTGGCCATCAACACCCACTCGGTTGGTGGCATAAAATCGGACACAGCGATTGCCAAAATTGGCTAACCACGAAGTGGGATGCAATTTTCCTTTTCATTTAGTAGTCGGTTTGGCCAACAAATTGCACTCGTGTGACGTCTGTTGGCAGGAAGCTCTTTAAAATTGCTGCACAAATTTATTTTCACAGACAAGCGTACATTAAAATTGTTGCTAGACCTGATTACGACAATTAATTAAATCAGCATATAAATACATATATACAATCGTAGCAATTTATTTTATTTTCCTTCCCCCTTCATTGTTGCTATTTATTGCGTCGCCATCAAATTGGCAGCGCGTTTTCAATCAGTTTAAAGTTAATTATTTACCTAGGCATAAGTACTTGAAAATTGATTGGAAATTGGATTACAATTAATTAATTGATATTTATTTTTGCATTTTCTTTGCAGGTAAGCGTTGTTGCCATTTCAACTATGTAATTGTTGCCACCAAAGACAGTAAGTTAAAGGGGGGGATAATTAAGAACAGAAACGTGTAGTGATTAATAATGAGAACGGGGGTTGTGATTTTTTATTTTTTGTTTAGAAACTTATTATTCGAGAGTTTTATTGTAAATCTCAAAGGTTTTGTTGACTATCCTTTTTTAAATTAGAAACCCGCTCTAAATAGATTTTATCTAGGCAAATTTTTCACTTAATACATACTTAATATCCTCTGCATTTCTGTAATTATGGTTACCCTTGTTGCATTTTCATATTTACTGCCATGTTAACTTCTTTTTTCGAATCCAATTGCAAATATTTTCCCTACAGCCGCAATTTATTGACCCATCCGCACGTTGGCTGCCTCAACTTCTGGGCCATAATCCCCGCCACAAAACCGTTTAAGTTTCCTGTCAGTTATGTCTGGCGGGGTATTTAAGTGTTTGCACAACTTGATATGGTTCCATAAGAACTTCAGAGTTTAAGACGCGCAGCTCTGTGCTTGGAATATTGACTGTTAATTAAAGAAAAAAATACTTACAGTCAAATATTTACTCCCTGTGTGGCTGTAAGTGCTGTAAAAACAGTAGAATTCCGAGGAACGTGACTGCAACACCTGGTTAACCACATTGATTGGCGAAAAAAGGGTGAACTAAAGTCTTTAAAAGCAATAAGTGGAAATGGTTGACATCATTTGAGACATTTTTGCAACTTGGGATTAATATTTTGTATTAATATTTACAAAGAAGTGTTTCTTAAAATGAAAACTCAATAAAATTAATTAACTTTGTTTGGTATCAGATATTTATTTAATCAAGAGAATTCATCTTTATTGCAAAATCTAGCTTGTAAATCATTTTTTTAAATTTTGAAAAGGATTTCCTGTATCCGGAGTTTTGTCTGCACTGACTAATGTTCTAAATATATCAAGTGACTAAGTAATGCCCAACATTCCCAGCTTATCAACTTCTACTACAGCTGCCCGGTCATATAGATTATCGCAGAACAGATAAGACTCCGAGTTCCTTGATGAGTACGTTCTGAACTGACAGCTGCTGCCCCGTCGCAATGACTTTCAACCGAATTGCAATTAAACGCTAATTAGATTATGTGTGTTTACGTCTTGAAATATACACAAAGATATAGCCAACGATGTGATCCTCGATAAGTAAGGGTGGGTGATGTTTCGTGGGAGGGAAGAAAAAAAAATATGTCAAGCATAAATTCGCCTTGGCTACAAAACTATTTTTGCCGCCTTAACATTTGCGCTCAACTCTAATGAGCCAATAAATTCACATTACGTATACGCGCAGGTGGCCAGCTGCTGTAATTTGCTTAAATCAGAAAGCAAAACTGAATCGCTTGCTATACACATTTTCACCTCTCGTCGCTTTTCCTCTGTTTTTTTTTCCTTTTTGGCTTTTTCTTTCACTCAGGCGCGGCCTGTTGTTGGCTATAAATTTCACGCTAACTCGACACTTGTCGCAATTTCTTGTCTTTCATCGGATTTTCTTGATTTTTCTGCTTCCCCCTGTAATTTACCGCTTATGAAATCTAATTTCATTCCTCGATTCTTAATTTTCCCATAATTTCTGTGTTGTTTTTGAGCACGTAGAACATTCGATAAGTCTTTTGGATATAACATGTGCGCTAGAACTTAAATGTTGATTAACTTTCTGGTATTTGCTTTGATTTTTCGCATTTTCATATTTATTTAACTATAGTTCATTAGTCGAGTGGCTTGTAATCAAAGTGCACACACACACGCTTTTCCTGTCATTTGATAGTTGCTTATTTGTTTAGTGTGACGTCAGTGCAGAGTTTGGGCTGCTTATATCCGATTTGTTTTGATTAGGTGTTGTGGTAGTGATTGTAAAGTATTGTAACAATGGGAGTAACAATGGGATTTGGGATTAGAGGTTGGTTTAAGCCTTGTTGGATATTTTCTAGATTTTATTCCAAGTTTGAGTAGCTGTCTTAAGGTTCTAGACATTTCTGAGCACCTATTGCAGCGGTTTTACTTTTGATATCAGCTTTCCTTTGTTGTTTTTAGTAAGTCTTTGACTTGGGGCTTATGGTTCTTATCATTCTCATTTACATATTGAATATATAAGCTTGATTTTTAGATTTTTAAACCCTTTAATACCCCTTTTCGTTGACTGGTTGATAAAAATAAGATAGCGGCTGGTCTTTTAAAGAAGAAAAAGGGTATAGGAAATTTACAAGCAGCTGAAAATGTTTTTTTTTAATTAAATATTATTTGGTTTTAAATTATATTATATTATTATTATTATAACAAAGCACAGAAACTATAAAAGAATTTATTAAGAATTAGTTGTGCTTGAAAAAAAACCCAAGAAAAGTAAAATAAATATCTCAACTGTTTAATAAATTCTTATTTTAAACACCTTTCCTCCTAAATTGCTGTCTTTTTATACCCTTGCAGGGTATTATAATTTTAGTCAGAAGTTTGCAACGCAGTGAAGGAGACATCTCCGACCCTATAAAGTATATAAATTCTTGATCAGCATCAACAGCCGAGTCGATCTAGCCATGTCCATCTGTCCGTCGGTCCGTCTGTCCGTTTCTACGCAAACTAGTCCCTCAGTTTTAAAGCTATCTGGATGAAACTTTGCGGATATGCTCCTATATGCTCTCACTGCTATATATGTCGGAACGAGCCGGATCGGCCGACTATATCATATAGCTATATAGGAAAGATCGGTAAATTTTAATGAAAAAAATTATAACTTAGCCAATTTTTACAATATTTGAATAAAAATTGAGATATGGCCATTGTGTATTATTCTTGAATTTCGGTTTTAATTTGATCAAAATCGGACAACTATATCATATAGCTGTCATAGGACCGATCAGAAAATAATTATGAAAAAATCTAACTAAGCCAATTTTTCACATATTTTCATAAAATTTGAGACATAGACATGTTGTATTATTCCAGAATTTCGGTTTTAATTTTATTCAAATCGGACCACTATATCATATAGCAGCCATTGGAATATATATATAAATTCATATAAATTCAACATTTTCGCTCGCAACTTTTCTCGTTCGCAACATTTTTCTTTCGCAACATTTACCTTATGTCAGTACCCGAGAAAACGAAAAAGTCAGAAGATTTTTCTTCTTCTTACTTACTGCAAGGGTATTTAA
>VNJV01008761.1:57599-67608 GCA_008042635.1 Drosophila nikananu | reverse complement strand
CGCGAGCTGGAAATCCCCTTTGTAGGAGACGTCCTCAATAAGCTCGCAATATCCCATAGAGCAAGACTCAGAAGGCACCCTAACCAGCTAGCAAGGAACACGCGACTAGTCAGTTCCCGGAGAAGACTCCGGAGATTTACTTTCGGGCAGCTGCAGTCCCGTAGACTATAATAACTTTAAATCTGATTGTTCGCTAAATAAATGAATATCCCCTTATCCCCTTATCCCCTTATGTACAAATTGTTCTAAAATAATAGTCATAAGTAAAATTGACTGTAGCCAATTACCACAACAAATAAAAAAAAAAAAAAAAATATATTATAAAAAAAAACCAAATAGTTAGTATTTTCTCTTTCCTGTTATAGTTATTATATTATGAAGGTTTATAAACTGTATAGGCATACACATAACAAGTTTTTATTATTCTAAAGAGTGCAAAAAGTGGTTTCTCTGTTGAAATATTCCCGTTGATTTACTATTTCCTCTAGCCATTTTCTTCATAGGAAAACTTGTTACAACATGAAGATATAAACTCGCAAATTATTTCCGCTTCCGCTTCTATTCTTCCCCAACAAAGACTGATCCGATTCCAGATCGGTAAGCCCCTAAATGGGGGAGATCCTCCTCCTTCTGCCTCCTCAATTGGTACACCCCCCCATTTGGATTTAAGGACTTTCCTGATAGATTTCCTAGTTCGAGGTCTAAGGTCTGAGGTGCCATGTCCATGTCCATGGCTATGATGATGTGTCGCTGCTGCTGTTGTTGTTGTGCTGCTTCCAATCCCCGGAGCAGGAGCAGAAGGTAGATGGTAGATTCGGATTGGGATTGGGACTGACGCGGTTCTGGGGGTGAGAAGCTGGTGTCGCACGTAATGCGGGCGCAGCTTCGTTTTATTTTTGAACATTTTTCGGCCGCCAAAAAAGTAAACGAAAAAGCTGTGCGCTGGCAGGAAAACAAAAAAAAAAAAAATGAAATAAAATCAAATAAAATACAAAAAATAAAAGAGGAGGAAAAAGGGAAAATCCACATACGCAGAGTGAAGTACATACGAGGTCCTGGTCCAGCCTGTGTGTGTGTATATAGAGGCTTGCATAGGCTCGTGTATGCGTGAGGAGGAGCAGGAGCTGTCGAAAAATAAATGGAAAAGGCAACACGTCATTGGTGGCATGTGCATAATCAAGCTCGTCCATGGTCCCTGCATCCTGCTCCCTGTGCAATGGTCCCTGTCCTAGCTCCCTGCTGCTTGCTCCCTGCTCCCTGCTCCGGCTTCCTGCTCCTCATCCTGGTCGCTGGTCGATAGGCGTAGGCATAGGCTTGCGCGTTGCAACTTGCAGTTGGTTGCCACTCTGGCCGAAAAGTGCGTGGCAAATGAGCAAAAAAAAGGCCACGCCCGCTTGGTCCCTGCCCAGCCTCCTCCTCCGCCTCCCCCTCCTCCTCCTCCTCCTCTTAACCCTTTTTTCTCATTTTTTTGTTCCTTTTTGGCAGGCGAGTGTGTTTTTGTTGTTGTTTTTTACTTGTTGTGGCGATTTTTCCTCTATTTTTTTTGCTTGCTTTTCTTTTGTGTGTGTATTTTTTTCGCTTGCTGCTTTTTTTCTTCTTTTTTCTTTTTGTTGATTATATTTCCTGCACAATTTTAATGGATTTTTTCGTGTGTATGGGTGGAGGGTGGGGGTATAAGTGTGTGTGTGTGCCTTGTGTGTGCAGTGTGTGCAGTGTGTGTTTTACTTCATGAGCTGCTGTTGGTGTTGTTGGTGTTGCTGTTGTTGTTATTGTTGGTGTTGCTGTTGGTGATGTTGTTGTTGGTGTTTTTGTTGGTGTTGTTGTTGTTGTTGTTATTATTATTGTTGTTGTTGATGTCTGCCTCTCTGCTCATCGTGATGAGCATTTTTTTTGGGTTCCAAGCAGATAATTACATTTAAATAAAATAAAAATTTCATGTGCCCCACCCACGCACACACACACACTGGACACCGCCCCCTCAGAGTCCAGAGTCCAGAGACCAGAGACCAGCTCCAGCTCCTGCTCCAGCTTCAGGTCCATGTCCTGACCAAAAGGGTTTTGGGAGAACGAGAGCGAGCGAGTCCCGGCTGTGAGGGGCCCCCTTTTTGTTGGCATGTTGTTTTATAATTCATTTCTCCGCGTTGTTTGACTTACTCCGCCATGGAGAGGTGCCTGGTCCTAGCTGCTACTACCTGGTCTTCCTGACCCCTGATCCCTGCTGCCTGCTGCCTGCTACTTGATTCCTGATTCCTGGCTCTCTCACTCTCCTGAGAGGCAATGTTGTCACTGGGCCGCAAATTGCGCCGCATGCCGCTGTATGCTTTTAGGCCAAAGGAGCAGGAAGGGGAGCAGGAGGAGCAGGATGAGCAGGATGAGCAGGAGTCAAGGGAGTCACAGGAGTCCTTGGAGTCACCGGAGTAGTGACTGCTGACCTGTGGCCCTTGGAGTGGCCCCATAGACAAGTCATTCGCCTTGCTTTTTGTTTGGCAAGACGAACTGCAGTTGCGTTTTGTGTTGTAATGCTAATTGCAGGTGCTTCAATGCTCCAGCCTGGCCATGCTCCCCCATCCACTACTGCTGCCCCTTCTCCCTTCTAAGAGCATTGCAGTAATCCCTGCCACTAAGTGGGTGTGAACCCCCAGCACCAGGTGACACAGGACACCCAAACAGGAAGCCGAAGCTGACAAATTGAATTGTTGTCGAATTTTTTTTAAGGTGCCAAAAGAAAAAGCAACGATTGCAAGCTTCCAGTGGCAGTGGCCTTGCTCGCAGATGAGAAGTGGAGGTGGAGGTGTGTGTGTGTGTGTCTGTTTTTGGGCACGCTTCCCCCTTGTGTGTCTGCCGCAATAAGAAGGCCAAGAGTGCGTCTGTGCCTCTGTCTGTCTCAGCAGGCCCCATCATCACCCAGGGGGTGGTGCCCCAGCCGCATCTCCATTTCCATCTCCATCTCCACATCTGGACTTTTTGTTTCTGTTGCCTTTCGACACTTCAAGGCCAAGCGGACAGGCAAAGTTGGCCAACTTCTGGGGCGTTGGGTTCGTTGTGTTTTTTGTTTTTTTTTGAGCCAAGGAACACAGGGAACACACCTCGCCAGACTGGGCCACCTCCTGCCACATCCTCTTCCTCCTGGAGAGTGACACATTTTGGGTCAATCGATAAGGAGGAGGGGGAGAAGGTGCCTCACGCTCGGCCTTGACCCTCGGAGACCCTTTATGGCTTATGGTTTCAACTGGTTTATTTCGGGACTCACCTCGCACACAGAGTCCTCCCAGAGTCCTCCTGCTCCTGCTGCTACCGAGCTGCTTTGTCTTGGAATTGTCGTAATGTATCCTGTCATCAGGCCGTTATCCTTCCGCTCGCCACACCTGCACAGCACCAGCACCAGCATAGCTCCCACTCCTGCGCTTCTGCTGAGCCCCCTGAATTGGGTCTTCGCCTTCGTCCTGGCATCCTGGCGTCCTGCAATTGCCGGTTAGGTGCGAGGCGAGGCCTCTCTTTGTTCGCTCGCAATTAAATTAAAGTCCTTTGTTAGCCCGAACCGGGTGTTTGGCATTATGAGTAATTACACACTTCTGCGACAGTTCCCGGGGAATCACAAAGCCCCAGTAGAGTCCTTAGTGCCGGAAGGAGGCCCAAGGAGTGGGCTGGAGGACGCAACTGTACTCAATTTGGTCCCAGGAGCCTAGCTGCTGGCTGCTAGCTGCTATCTGCCTTCAAGGTTTCACTGGTGATCCTTTTTTTGGTTTTGGTATAAGTATAGCCCTGCGTTATTAAATATTCTTAACTTTAGCTTTAAAAATTAATGGAGATATTTAGTATTATAAAGCTGACTGGGAAATGTTGGGTTAACTGAGAGCAAAAGGATTGATTTTAGTTTTATGGTTTTCTTAACACATTGCCTGTTATGCTGAGAAACAGATCGGGTTCTTATAATTTAATAAGTTAGTTAGTTTACAACCATTTGCTAGTTTAATATAAATAAATAAATATATCTCATTGGATATGAAAACAAGAGGAAAACATTCTATGAATTTGCCTAACCAAAATAATAAATCGGGTGAGTAATAAAAGGTAACTGAAGCTGACAATTTCTTTACAAAAAAATAGTTTAAAATATTGCCGAAAAGTGGAAAGGTTCACACAAATTATACTACAATTTTACTACACTTCTGAGTTACTATTCCCCTTGTTTTAATTTCATTTGAGTTATATAATATTTAATGCGTTAAAAATAATGTTAAAATAAATTCAAAATTAAATTATATTACAAATTATATTTCCTTATGTATACTTGCCAAAGGTTTTATTGTTCTCTTTGGCTTTAGTTTCCTAAAAATTACATTCTCTCTCCTTTCTCAGGTCTCCTTTTATTCTCTATTCTTCCCTTTGATTGTTCATAATTTGCTTTCTTTATTTCTACGATCTCTGTCTTATATATGTATCTTAAAGGGTTTATCTATCAAACTATCTACTTCTTTCTAGATCTTAATCCCTCGAAGGACCCATGAAGTGGAGAATAAGGATAATATATACTGCCCAGCCAAGACTATTTTATTCTTGTATAAATGACACATAAGATCAGATTTCTATATAACATTTGTAATAATAATTTTATACATAACATATGTATCAAGTATTTGAATATAATATAATAACTATATTGGGAATATATAATATATATTTATATAATATACTAGCGGACCCGGCAAACTTTGTTTCGCCCCTTATTGTCGATGTTCTAGTCTTCTTGCTATAATTGTCAAACTTGAATCTATCTGTCAAAATAAATAAAAAATTAATACACAATTGTTGCAAAAACAAAAATTGAATTTGCGTACTACCCTCATCACTTAAGGGTTCTAAATATACATGTTAGCCTATTCTCAGGCCAACTGAATATGTATACAAAATTTTATGAGAATCGGTCGAGCCGTTTTGGAGGAGTTTATGTTTGAACACGACGAAGGTGAATTTTATATATAAGATAATATAATAATTAAATACTCCCTAGGGGGCTTCTCCCCATATAATAATTATATACACCCTATACCTATTATATAATAATTATATACTCCCTATACTCCCCATATATAATTATTATATTAAATGCAAATACTTCTTGATTCTTAATGTCAGGCAAACCAGAGAAGATCCTTAATAAACAGAGAATTTCAGGCATCAAATATTGAACAATAATGCTTGAAAAATTCGAGTTTCTCCTAGGACAAAACATCCTGAAAGGCTCCTGCCTTGCCCACGATTTCGACAACTAAAAATGGATTAAAAATTGCAGCGGAAGAGAGCACCTTCATGGCAGCACCCAGCACCCAGTTCCCAGCACCCTGGTGCCCAGTGGTTCGGGGTTCCCCCTGCCTGAGTGGCTCCTGGGGTGGCTCCAGGAGAGGGAGGCCCAGGGGGAGGAGGAACTAAGCTTGTTAGCAACTTGGCAGAGGCAGCCACACGCACTGCCGCACTGCCGCACTGCCGCAACCCGCAACCCGCAACCCGCAACCCGCCACCCTTCACACGCCACCCGATCCCCCAGAGAGTTGGCGGCACATATGCATGTTTTATTGTGAATATCATTATGCATATTTTATTTCGGGCGTTTGCTTGGCTTTTCTTGCACGTTTTGTTTTTGTTTCTTTTTGGTTTGCTATTGCTTTTTTTTTGCTTTCTGCTTATTTTTTTAGTGCGTTTTTCTTGATATATTTTTGCTTTTTAGTTGCTTTTTTCGCGCATTTTAAGAAGAACTTTACTTCTGTTTTTCCTTTCTGTTGTCTTGTTGCTTTTTTGAATCTAGTTTTGCTAAGTTCTTGCTTTTTACATGCTTTTCTTCAGATGTTGTTGTTTTTATTGCTTTATGCTGGCTTTTTCTTAGCATTTTCTTGGTTTTTTCTCTTACGTTTTGCTATATTCTGCCTTTTTTCATACTTTTTTCTTTTTATGCACTTGTTTTTTTTTTGGTTTTTTGCTAATTTGTTTTTACTTTTTATTGCTTTATTCCTGCTTTGTTTTTGCTTTGTTCCGGATTTGGTTTTGCTTTGTTTTTGTTTTGTTTTTGCTTTTTTTTCTTTATACCTGCTTTGTTTTTGCTCTGTTCTTTTTTTTTCTTTATTCCTGTTTTGTTTTTGCTTTGTTTTGGCTTTTCTTTTGCTTTATTCCTGATTGGTTTTTGCTTTATTCCGGATTTGTTTTTGCTTTGTTCTTTCTTTTTTGTTTTATTCCTGATTTGTTTTTTCTTTGTTCTAGCTTTTTTTTTGTTTTATTCCTGCTTTACTTTTGCTTCGTTTTTGTTTTGTTTTTGCTTTTTTGCTTTATTCCTGATTTGTTTTTGTTTGTTTTTGCTTTGTTCTTGCTTTTTTCATGTGTTTTTGCTTTATTTCATCTTGGTTCTTACATTTACCTTTGTTTTTTTCCTGCTTTATTACTGCTTTTATTTGTTTGCTTTATTACTGCCTTTTCTTTTGCATTTTTTTAATTTTTGAGCTTTATTTTAAATATATACTGCCTTTTTTCATGCTTTATTCTTTTTATGTTCTTGCTTCTTAGTGCTTTATTCCTGCTTTATTTCTTGCTTCATTCCTAATTTGTTCTTGCTTTTTCCTTGCATTTTTTTAGGCTTTTTTTATTTCCTCACGTTTTTCTGACTTTTTTTTTATGATTTAATCATAATTTGTTCCTTTTTCTTGATTTTCTGGCAGTTTCCTTGCAGTTTTCTTGCCGTTTTCTTTTAGTTCTCTTGCACTTTTCCGTGCAGTTTCTTAGTTTCCTGCACTTGCTTCGCTGCCGCTGAAATAGTTGTTGCTGTTATTGTTGTGCTTTCGGGCTGCTGCGTCTTCTTTCAAATTCCCGCACACTTGTTTCGCCTCAACTCCCCCCAACCACCCCCTCTGCCCACTGCTTTTCCGCAGAGTTTTCCCTCCCGCACTCTCTCTCATATGTGCTTGTAAAGTTTTTACTTCGTTAGCATAATGAGAAACCGCGTGTTCATATCCCCCAAAACCCAGAATTCAGCCAGAGACCCCCCCCTGTCCTCCGGAGCTCCGCCGTTTTGTTCCTCAGTTCCCACGCGAGCAGCCATATTCTTGGGCCAAGTTGATTGTGCGCCACCACAGCCCCATCCTCAGATGCGTCAGTATTTCGCAGCTTGATGGGGTGCTCCTCCAGCTCCAGCTCCAGCTCCAGCTCCCAGCTCCCAGCTTCAGCTCCTCCGGAACACACAGCAAATTCTATTTAAATTGTGTACAACATTATTAGAAAGTTTTCTGGAGCTGGGAGCTGGGATCCGGTGCCGCTGGAAAGTTGCAAAAGAAACGCGGGGGCGCTGGTAAAAAGTGAGCATAGAGAGAAAAAGTCGAGAAACGAAATTTTTAATTTGCCTCGCGGCAGGCGAAGAAGCACACGCGTAACCACACACACACATCACACACACCACACCACACAACACACCACACCCAGTGTCCTGACAACGTCCTCCAAGCCCACTTTACTCCTTGGTACCCCTTGCCCCGGCTTAGTCCAACGGAGCGAAACCGCGCAATTGTTTTTGTGTATTTCTGAAGCAATTTTTATTCACTTCTCAAAGACGTAGAAGACCAGGACTTGGGGATTCTGGCTACGGGATCCCGCTTGCCAGATCTCCTGCAAAGATGAGCTGCTTCAGCCATCAGGACATCATCCATCAGCCATCAGGCCTCGTCTCTGGCGATTCCCGGGCTCTGTGACTTTAATGAGCCAAACTTTCTTACAATTCTTTTTCCTCTTTCTTTCTCTCAGTACCATATCCCAACTGCACGGAGAGAAAAGAAAGGTACCTTGTGAACCTATGTATTATATTATCAAGAAACCGGATAGTTATTTAGGAATTTTTTTTAAATCAAGACTTAATATTGTAATTCAAAGCTAAATAGCTTATTAAAAAGTCTTTGTTTTAACTATTTACTGAAAGCAGCTTTAAAAACCAACATGATATAGCTTTAATTTCGCTTAATCATTTAGATTTTGGTGGGACTGTACGTACAATAATTTATTATAATCCCTAAACCTACCCAAATTATACTCTCTTATGAATTCTTCGAAGGGATTCTAAAACAAAACTTCATAAACGTTTTACCTTTTAAAATATTGCATTTTATTATTGATAAGCACTTAGATATAGCTTTTATAATCCCTAAAGTGTGTAATAAATATATGTTTTATGCATATTTATCAAAATTATATATTTTTTGCTATGTAAAGGGGTTTTTCTGTAGGCAGATGTGAGATTCGCAGGAAATTAAAACCGCAAATGTTGCTGCGACATTAGTAGAAATGCGTGAGTGTAGATGGGGGTGTGTGTGTGTGCGGTGTGTGTGTCGTTTTTTATGGGGTTAGCGCTCACCGCACACACACACACACAAAAAATTCTTAACAAACTTTTCATATGCTTGTTGTGGCCATGCCCCGTCCTTCTCCTCCTTGATCCTTGGGACTCCATGGCTGCGTAGGCAACCACCCACTGCCACCTCCTTGAGCTGGAGCTCCAAAAAAGTTAAGCAGGAACAGGAGCAGGAGGAGGAGGAGGAGCAGGAGGAGGCCGCACTTCTTAAGCATATTTCATTACATGTGCCACTTGCCGGGGCTTCCCCCAGCAACGTCTCCATCGCCCGTCACCGTCTCAGATGTCAGGCAAGATCGTTCGTGCCCATCATCAGCCAGGCAGCTCTCTCCCCCTATCTCTCTCTCTCTCTCTTTCTGAAAAAGGAGCCTTCTTCAAGGCGGCTTCTTCATCCTCCAGCAACAGCTACATCTCCGTTTCACCAACCTCCAAGCTCCAGCTCTTAGCTCTTCCTCTACAGCTGGAACTCTCCACCTCCTTCTGCATCTCTTCACAGCCTTTCCACATCTCTCTACACCCCCCCCCGCCAGAAATAACTCTCTAACCCCCCAGAAAAACCTCTCCACCTCCTGCTACTTCTCTCCCACCTCCTTCGCCTGGTCTCTGAGGCTCTGTAAAAAAATTAACCGCACGCTCGCAGTCAGCTAATTTATCCCTGAAAATCCTTGACTCAGAGGTCTCCTTCCCCGGCATTCCAGTGCCAGTGCCTTTGTCTTGCTGCTGGCAAGAGGGAATTAAGCTCTCCCCCCGACGACTGTCTTGTTTCCTGCTCATGATTATTTTGAAATTAATTTAAATGCCTGACGCTCCAAAACGGTGCGTGAGCGAGCTCCTTGATGGGAGAGAGTTGGCAGGACCTACATATATGGGCTATGGGATCCCTCTTGGGGTCACAGGGTATGGTTATGCATACAGTCTAAGTCCACATAGATCGCAACCCTTTTCTTCGAGCGACCATTGGCTCCCGAGGCTCGTCGTCATCGTCCACAGCTGCTCGGCTTCTAAACTAACTGCGAAACGAAACTCAACTCATATGCAAATCCAGGACACGGGCCTATCACGCAAACTAAACACACACTCGTCCTGGCTGTCGGGGCGGCCAACCACGAGCAGAGACACACACACACACACACACACACCACTAGTCAGTGGGGGGAGGGCGAGGCAGGTCCTGCACTATTCGGCAACGAGGACCGAGGACGACACGCATTTAGGTCAAAGCTAGGAGCGAGCACCTCTCTACTCGCAGACAGCGCGAGAGCTCTAAGCATGTGCAAGGCTCCCATTGGCCTGGCCGCACAGGCCAATCACACTATCGCAAAATAATTTAAACAAATCTAGGACACAGGACTCTTTGCCTGGCCCCCCCCGCCGAACCTTTTGCTCCCCGCTGCCTACTGCCTGATGCGGTCGGAGCCGACGCACACGACGAGGACGACGACGAGTGCAGAGCCGAGAGCACGAGAGGCGGCGAGGAGCTTTGGGGCAGGACATGGCTTGTGCAGGGGGGGACACGGACCCCGTCAGGATGTGGCTGATGGAAGAGCACGAACAGCACACACTCACACACACACGTGGCACAACTATGCCAGGAATAGAGCAGACCCAAGCTCCCCCCCCCCCAAGAGA
>VNJV01008761.1:0-57563 GCA_008042635.1 Drosophila nikananu | reverse complement strand
CCCCCCCCCCCCAAACCCGCCTCTTGTCTGATTAGAGAGGCTAAAAAGCAAAGCGCCAGGGGGAGCCGAGCACCCCGAATGTGTCCCGAACATGTCCCGAGCAGCCAGCGAGTGCCAAACGAGGACGAGTGTCTGCGTGTGTTTGTGTGCGGATGCAACGATTTGAAAGGCTTCTAAGTCCCGCTGCCAGCGTTGATTGGCCAGCGAGTCCTGGCAAGAGTCCTGTCCAACTAATGCAACGCAGGATGATCCCCGCACTAAGCCGAAGGCTCGTCGCTCTCCCTAGGCCTTGGGGGAAGCCTCCCAAAAATTCATGAGTATGCCATGCATGTGCCCATCGATAAAGACCACGAAATTAGCACTAAACAGGAAAGCAGATGCTGCAGATAGAGTCTAGAGGGGGGAGAGAGAGTGGAATGTCCTGGCTTCTTGGCTCCTTGGCTCCTTGGGAGAGACCCTGGCAATATGCGTAAAATGTATTTATGATAATGCCAGGGAGAATTACGTTAATGTTAATGCAAAACTGTTACGACAAACAAGAACAATACGAGAAAATGATGATGCTTGAAGGGGGAGAGAGCAGGAGCAGGAAGAGGAGCTCGAGGAGCTGGAAAAAGGAGCAGCTCCAGCAGCAGGACTCACCATATACACACACCCACACATCACGTTATCATAAAAGCAGATAAATTCCCAGCCCCTCAGAAAGACAAACTCATAAAGGCAAAATGTTTCATTCTATTAAAAATTTTTATTGCAAATTTGTAATTTACAATTTGCATTTCGTGTGTTTTTATGTGTTGTGTGGTCGAGGAGGAGCTGCTCCTGCTCCTGGTCCGCCTCCTACACCCACTCCCACCTAAGCCACCCCCAAGAGCCTTGACTTGCGACTGTTGCTGGCAACTTCCTTTTGTTTCCTCGGCGCAATTTTACAGCCGTTATTCATAATAAAAATGTTATAGAACATCATTTTGGGCAATACATAAAAATGCAGGCCATGGGATACAATGATACAGATGCAGAGATACAGATACACAGAGATACACAGGCCAACGGATACAGTTGGTGGGTTGCACGGAAGCAACCGCCTCACCCACTCACCAACAAGGACAAGTAATTTTTTTCTAATAAGCTCCACTCGCATCTCGTACCTGACCTCCTCCTCCTCCTGTCGATTTTGCCAAATTTTAATAACATGTCATAAAAATATTTGCCTCGACTGTCGGCGTCGGCTCTTGTTCCAACATGGTCATAAAAAAGTCATTACCCATCATCCATACGTGGAACCAGATCCGTTCCCCCAGCCATTCGGCAGCTCCTCAATATCCTGGCGATATGTGTGGCGACTTCTGGTAATAATATTTCAGCTCTGCGCTCCCCCCCAAAAAAATGGGAATTGCATGAAAATAATAAATATATTTGTTGCCTATTTTCCATAAGGCCCTAGCCTTTTACGATCATCCATAAAAGGGGTCCGAAACTGCAGCGCAGATCTGGACACAGGACAAGGACAAGGACACTGGATACAGCACGATGGAGAAAGGACACTGGACGGAGGAAAACTGGACTCCCAACTGGCAGCCATGCTTTAGGCCAGCTCCGAGAGCTCTCTTTGTGCCAAGATTTGTGCCTGGCGATAAGGGGAAATGAGAGTTGGAAGCCCAGGGGATGGCGGCCACTGGAACCATGTCCTGGTTCTTTGTGAGCCTGGCTAGCGAAGCCTCCTGGCTTCCTGGGGAATTGAAATTGAAACTGGTATTGGCTACTCCTCATCCCCATCATCTTGCATATTGATACAGCTGGCCGAGGTTTATTTATTAGCTTAAATATTTGGTTTTTTATTAAGTTACTTATATCAAAATTCACTTAATAAACTTACTTATTTATAAATGCAATAATTTATGTATTTAATATTGTTTACAAGACTTTATTAACCATCTATGGTTATGGCTTCCATCACCTGGAAGCTTGCACTATACGTTTATATGTGAATTTAGTTTTATAATCTATTCCAAAACTTAATAAAATATAAAATTAAATAATTAATTAATTAATTAATTTATTTAAATACTTAACTGGCTGCTTAACTATAGCTTAACCAACATTAATTGAGGTTAAATATGGAAAAAATGTTTTTTAATTAAAAACCTTGGTGACAATCGACTTTTTAATGCATTAAAAGTAGTTGTCTATTGATTTAAATTTTTATTAATTTACTGTAACTTACTTTTAATGAATTATTAAGTAAATTGTTATCTAGGATTTTAATCAAGAAACCGTTTTTCAGTATTGAATTTCTATTAAGCAGCCAGTACTTTTTACACGACATATTAAGTTTAGTATTTAAAACTAGATTCAATATTGATAAAATAAAAATATAATATAATATTCTTATCAATATTGATTTGTTTCCTTATTAATTCACTTTATTAACAACCATTTTCTTAAACGACAACACTATTATTAATCTTAAATATTAAGCAAACATTTACACTAAAAAATAATTACACTAACTTTTTTCTGATTCAAAATAACAATAATAAGAACACAAATATTGTTTTATTAATTAAAAATAATAGCAACGAATAAACACACCGAATTCTTTAATATTAAACTTTACTGATGAAATATTGAATTGTATTTTATATAATAGAAATAATAAAAAAAACTTTGTTTGTGCAATTAGAATATAATACAAAAGGTATAACAAGGCCTTAATTTTTGGTTTTAAATAATAAAAATGATTACATAAGTACTTAATTATTTTAAACATTAATGGTCATTAAATAAGCCATTTATTGTGAAATATCAGTAATACAATTGATGATAAATATATATATTAATATTGAAATCATAAACCAAAAACTAGTTACTTTTCTGTGAGATTTGCCTGGCTAATTTGTAAATATATTTATATAAAATTCGAAGACACATTTTTAAGGATTCTTTGAACCAAAAGTTTTGAAGAAAAAGGGGGGAAAAAGGTGACAGATTTCGAGGAAATGAAGGAAAGTGGGTCTTAGATTAGGTTAAAGTAGTAGTGGCTTCTCTCAAGCCTCCAATAAGCTATGCTAATTTTTGGTACAAGCAAATAATGTTGTAGGTTTTTGTTAGACAAATAATTTTGAATTTCGACCAGAGATCGTCAAGAGTAAACCATAAACATGAGGTAGATATGCCAACATAATTATTAATATATAATTTTTATTAATAATATATAAGTAATTCCTATTGAAAAGTAATAAGAATTCGATTAGAAACTTAAGGTTTTGCCTGCTGCTTGAGCTGTCTAAGAAGATAATGAAAAGTAGAGGTTGTCTTTTTAGATGCAGAGAAACTCTGCAAGGACATAGTTCTGAAATGAGCCTCCTCCTTTCCTACGGAAAGCTAAAAGAGCTCTTCTTTACCTAAATCTAAATCTCTATCTCTAATCTCTACTCTCACCCCTCTAGCTGTGACTCTGCTTATTAAAGAAAAACCTTTTTTTAAGACAGTTTCCCCCGTAATGTTTTCATAGGGAATTTCAAGTATTTGGTGGAAAATCATAGAAGGAACCTAAAGAGTTGCTGTTCGCTAGGAGCCCCCCAGGGTAGCTAGCTTAGGATGTCCTTGGGACACATGTGTTTGAAACGTGAGCTTTGAAATTTGCACAGAACGGAAACCAAAGACTCAGGTAGCAGAAGAAGGAGCTACTGAAGCTGTGGCTAGAGTAAAATGTCTCAGGAAAATTAAGCTTTCCGCAGGATTAATGTCGTGGGGATAGGGATCAGGACTAGTTGCCAGCCCAGAGTCCAGGGAGGCACCCTAAAACCAGGACATTCTCTACGCTGGCTCTCTCTCCTGCTCTTTCTAACATTATAATATTTAATATTATTTTCATTCTTTATTTTTATGGTACTCGAGGACATTTTGGGGGGCCCACAAACACAAATGCGATTCGCCAAGGACGAGGGGCGTAGGCAGGGAGTGTGGGCGCTTATCGCGCATACGCGACGTGGGACCACATACCCTAGGCCGGGGCCAGGGAAATCTTGTGCAATAAAATTCCTCTAAACACTCATAAAAATTGCAGGCATATTAAAAATTGTGTTTGCTTAAAAAAAACACACACACAGAGAGGGAGAGAGAGAGAGAGAGAGAGAGAGGAGAATGAAATAAAAATAAAAACGGTAACAACAAGGTAGCAAGGAGCAGCCCCTTGGGTCTCGGCTCATATGCGAATTTTTTGTTTCTTTTTTGGGGGGCGGCTGGCTTCAAAGGCCCATAAAACTGAATGGATATTTGAATAGAATTTGCAATAAAAAATCCCGTTAAAAGGCAGTGCGTGTGCGTGTGTGTGTGTGTGCGCGAGTGTGCTTGGGTGGCAATAACAACTTGTGCGTTATGAAAAACTAATTTCTCTAAACATATGCGTTTCGCAGGCTAAACACGCGAATGAGAGTCATGGACAAGGACGAGGCGGGAACGGGGAACGGGGGACGGGGGGCTTTTTACGATGCGACGCAGAGCCAGCTTTTGCCCCCCAGCTCCAGCTCCAAGCTCCTGCTCCTTCCACCACTCGCACATCCCGTTCAGGCGTCGCGTATGTTGACAGAGGCGCATGTAGCCAGGAGAGGGAGAAGGAGCCGCAGCAGCAGCAGCAGCAGGAACAGCAGCAGGACCAAGCAGCAGCAGGAGCAGGAGAAACGTGGCAGGACTGGGGGGGAGGACTTGCCTCGAAATTGCAAATTTACGAGTATTTATATTGATGCCATTTTACTTTGATTTTAATGCGCGACCAAAATGCGTGCGAAGATTTTTAATATTTTTCTCTCTTTCATTTTTTTTCTCTTTCTCTTTCTCTGTTTTTTTTTGCATGCCCAACGAAGGACGAAAGGCAGAAATATTTATTTATTTTAAGGCCAAGGCTCAGGGAATGCATGTATATAAGTCACACACATGACTTTGGGGACCCCCTGAAAAAGCCTCAAGCTGCCAATTTGATTTTGACTTAGTTTCCAGAATCTAAATAGAGTCTAGAAATACAAAAAATGTATATAACAAAAGTAATATCTATATTTTTTCTAGCCTTTAGATACCCATTGATCTAAGCTCAATCAATAAACTAATTAAATATTTAAAGAAATTGGAAAATATATTCGAGAAACCTCCAAGTATTGTTATATAGATTAATACCTTTGCAGGGCATAAAGCCAATCTAAGCTCAATCCATAAACAAATCAAATATTTAAAGAAATTTCAAAAATATATAAATAATCCCAGTCAATATATTAACTCCCATCCAACTCACTGACCTCAAACAGCGAGAAATACATAAATTCATAATCGCATTTGACTTGTGAAATGTGTTGACTTGAAATTATATTCATTGAAAGTGAGGGGAAAGGGTTTGTTCGTGTAAAGTACATGTAATAAGTGAAAAATGGTTGATCGTTTTGGCAGTAGCAACGTCTTGGGCCCCCAACTTCTTAAGCTTAATATTTGGTGTTAATTCTCACTTGCTGTTGAATATGTCCCAGCAACCCAGCTGGGTTGTGATTGTGTGTTGATGATAATTTGATTGAAGGATCGAAGAAACTCACTACTGCAGCTGTGTGGGGGGAAAAGATAATGGTAATGTAGTTGTAAACTACAAATAATACTGAACCATACCGGGTACTTCGGGTCTTCGGGTCTTCTGTCTTGGCATCGTAATAGTCCTTGAAATCGTAATGGTCGTTCAATGCACTCTATACATCTCGTAAAAATAATTAGTAAACATTATTGATTTAGTCGTCATCGGCATCGTGATCGGAGTCGCTGTTGGTGTTGGTGTCCCAGTCAGAGTCAGAGTCGTAGTCAGTGTCGGTGTCGGTGTCGGAGTTATCGCTATCGTTGTCGGAGTCGGATTCGGAGTCGGAGTCTGTCTCGTCCGCCGTGTCCGGTTCTAGTTCCTGTCCGTTTTCGTTATCATTGTCGCTGTCCGTCTCAGCGGCCAGCGGCGGATCAGTTTCTGGCGAATTCTGGTTCTCCTGAAGGTTAGGCTCCGCTTGCACATTCTCAGATGGCACTCCGCAGAATACCCGACGAAGATAAGAATATACATTCATTGGGAAACCGGATTGCTCTCCCTGGGTTGACTCCGTCGTCCTGAGCCGCTTGGCCGGCGGCGTTGGCAAGGTGGGATCGCTGTTGCGACGTCGCTTTTGGCCATCACCTCCGGGTTTTCCTTGACCACTCATTCTGCCGCTTGACGTTGTATAGATTATAGAATTTCGTGAATCTAGGGGTAGATGTACTATATATAAGCTGTGTGTGTGCAACATTGTGGAAACTACCAAAAAAAAAAAATGGCCGACCTAGCGTTTTGCGCCAACCGATTCTGCGCTTTTCCTAAACTGTTCCTGAACGCTCTTCTGATTTTGCCTTGCACCAGGTGGTATATATCAAACATACAAAGTATATGGGTGGGATATAAATGATCTTTTTACGATATAGTTACATTAAGAATGGTTTTAATTGGTTCAAATTTTAAAGCCTTAATGATATCCTAAAACAAATTACGAAATATTCGAATGCAAACTGGAGCAAGCGCGAAAAACAACATAAAAAAGTTCAGGTTGTGTTTCAAATATTGTAAAATTAATATTAAGTCTTGGCTCAAGATTTTTTTGTTTAGTTTGAATGCGTACAAATGCCCATATTTAACGAATTACCGCTTTATTCCCTACACTTGCTCGTTTTTCCGAGATTTTCATTCCTCAAATACACAAATCCAAATGCAAAGAGCGTCGGCGCGCAGGTATCAGCGATCCTGCAGCACCTGCTTACCGCCCTTCAACCGGTTTGCCCAAGACTCACCTTATGCCTCTTGGGGATTTGCCAGTTGCACTAAATTCTTCTTTCTTACTAATTTCTTATCTTAAAATATTTGGAAAAAAAAATATTTTGGAAAGTTGAAACGAATTATGTACCAGCTTGCCAGGCGATGACAATGGAAAGTGAACAGTTTGCCAATTTTGTCAAAGCCAATTAGTTCGAGTCGGGGCAGTGTTGAAAGTTTAGTTACGTTTTTGATTTCTATTGTGATTTGTATACCCTTGCAGGGTATTATAATTTTAGTCACTTCTTCCGACACTTTAAAGGGGTTTTTGATTTCTGGCTTAAAAAACGCGAACTTTTCTAGGGTTTTTTGATCATAACGTGGCTTAAACTCAACCGATTCCATCCTGGTTTCGTTTTTTCTTCTTAGTTTTTATAGGAGAACATTTCTGCATTCAAAACTAGATTTCTAATTTTTTGCCAATTTTTGACAATTTTTATGATGTGACCCTTACTTTTTTTTTATATGGGTACATTTCTTTCTTTAAAAAACGCGAACTTTTCTAGGGTTTTTTGATCATAACGTGGCTTAAACTCAACCGATTTTATCCTGGTTTCGTTTTTTCTTCTTAGTTTTTATAGGAGAACATTTCTGCATTCAAAACTAGATTTCTAATTTTTTGCCAATTTTTGAAAATTTTTATAAAAAAGATGGGTACATTTTTGGGTTAAAAAACCCTAGAAATATAAATATGAGTAGTATTTGTATTATATACAAATATAATTAACTATAAGCATAATGTTTGCTAGTTAGTTCGCTAGTTTCTATACATTTCTTCCCTTTCCCCCTCGAGTCCTGCTGTCTCAATAAATCAAATAAATAATTTCAGCACAGTTGGCCTGCTGCCTTTACTTCCACCGGATCGATTTATTTGCCGCAATCGATGGCTCCGGCTCCGGCTGAGGCTCAGGTCCTGGCTCCGAGGCTCCTAGGCTTCGAGGCTCTCGAGTGGCGGCAACTAAGGTCAGAGGTTGCTCCCTTTGCCGCCTTAATGACCAGCTCTGCCTGGTCAAGGACACACCCTGGCCCCCTTCTTAGCCACTTGAGGGGCAGTGCAACTAAATGGTGGAAATTAATTTGTGTTTGCATTTTGCACTTTACCCAATAGATGAAACTTGGCCCCCGTGGGCCCGGGAGCAGTAGGCAGTGGGCACATTGCTGTTAGGAGCAAAACAAAGGAACAGTTGGAACAAAACAACAACAATAGTTGTTGGCCAAGCACCTGGAGGGGCCAAAGCGGCAGCGCTCTTTTGTTTGTCCTTGTGGCGAGCGGGAAGAGAAGCTGCCACTTGACAATCAAAGCGTTGGAAATCAATTACACACAAAAGCGTCAAGTGGCAAAATGCAAATGTTTGAAAAGCAAGCACAAAACGCAGAAAAACTCTCTCTCTCTCTCAAAAATACAAAAATAAAGTAAATCCAAAAAAAAAAAAAAAAACAGGACCCCCGTCAGGTAAGTAGAGTTAGGCAGGGACACTCAGGGGGTGCGTGGATACTGGACAGTAAACTGTGGAGAGAGTACCGTAAAGGGGAGATCCTGAAAAGCAGGCCTCTACACAATGTTAATCGACAGCTTAAGCCCCGGGGTCTGGCTATCAAAATATCGGTAATTTTGTAAAGGATGTGAAATTTATGTGAAAAATGCAGCCCAGGGAGTAGTACTGGAAAGAGTCAGACAGACAGAACAGGACAGGACGGGACAGGAATGGACAGGACAGCACCGAGAGTATGGGGTAGAGGGGGTACTGTACCAGAACAAGAAATAAAACTGAAAAACCCAACCATAACAACGTAAATGTGGAAAAGTGGAAAGCGGAAAGGCGCTGCATGTAAAATGCCGAAAAAACGTTGATTCTGGGATTGGTCTATGGAGAGGGGAAGGGGAAGCGGGGTGGCTGGGTCCCAGGAGAGTCCTAGGGGGGGACATCGTACTCTCCACTGCGTGTGAAGCCGGCGATTATGCGACGCAAGCTGGCCAACAAAAAGACAGGCACAACAAAAAAGGCGGCGACCCACATTCGACCCACAACAAACAGGCGCCCCATGAGGAGCAGGAGCAGGAGTAGGAGCAGGAGCAGGAGCGGGACCTGGACCTGGACCAGTACCAAGCCCTAGAGCCCTGGCGTGGGCAGTTTTTAATGACTGAAAAATAAAAAACGGCTTTGCTGGGCATGCAGGATGCGTTATCCTGGTGCCAGGAAGGGGCGGCAGCCCAGCAGCAGGAGCGGCGGCAGCCGAATAATGCAAGTCAATGCAAACATTTTATTTGCATTAAGCGCCGCAGCGGCAGCGGGAAAATTGTGAAAAATCAACCAAAAAGAAAAATATGCCCATGTCGATAGCTAAAATACATACGCAAGCAGAGAAAAACAAAAAAACCCCCGAAAAAAAAGAACAAAATATAAAAAAAAAACAAATAACAAAAAAAAATACAAAATGGCACAAAAAAAAACCTTAAAACAAGAGTACATGCATAGCACCTACTTATGGCTTATGGCACACACACACACACACCGGCAGCAGGCAGCCAATAAAAATGCAGCGCTGCAAGTTGCGTGCAACAGGAAGGCATAAAAAGCCGCCCAAAAAGCACAAAAGACTAAAAAAAAATGTGCACACACAAAAAACCAACGCACAAAACAAAAAAAAAAAAGAAAAATTAAAAAAAGGAGTTAAAAGCGAGGCAAAAAGGTGGGCAAAGAGGAGAGGAGCAAGTGGAAGGTGGAAAAAATCAAACAACATTTTCCCAATCGCTGGCGGCCTGGGTGCGAGTGAAATGACAGCAGGCTCTGCTGCTGCACTGGCCACTGCAGCAAGCCCTCCCCCTCCCACTGCATCCTCCCCCCTCCACCCTCCTCTCACACCCCTCCTCCTAGCTACCCCTTTCAAGTGGGAGGGGCCGCACGCCGATGCACTCGGCTCTCGGCAGCACTCGGATTTCAGGACTCGGACCGTTGCCGCCGCCGAGTTTGGCCCTGAAATAAAAATAAAAAACCCAAAACAACAAATACAAAAAAAACGAGGTGGATCCTAGAAATATATAAAAATTGTCCGAAAAAGTGAAAAAAAAAAAATAATAAAAGGCTACAACAACAAAAAAGCATAGGCTCAAAACGCACACTTCCTAAGCCCTGGGCGAGAGCAGGCCGGGCGATGGCCGAGCGAGCGAGAGGGAAGCGCGTGTGTTGCAGTTGCAGTTTGCCGTTGCAGCAGTTGCAGTTGTTGCTGCGGCGCTGCAGAGCGCAGCAGTGGACGTTGTTTTAGTTATTTTGCCAGAAAATGCATTTCCCAGGAGCGCAGCTTCATATTTCCGCCCCCAGAAAATGCATTTCAATTGAGGGTTTTGATATTACTAAAAAAAATTATTTTTTGTTATCGAAGGTATCGAAATTGATGAACCATATATCGAGATAATATATCGATTGAAATATCACACTTAAAATCATATCGAAAATGACGATAATTTTGTTATATCCAAATTTTAAAATATCTAAAAATAGCACCCATAATTTTAAAAAATATCCTAGATTTGAATTAATCCAATTTGCAATATAGAAAAAATATGGCACTTAGTTAACAACTAACGTTAGTTTGAAAAACATCGTAAGCTTGCATACATATGTATATGGAAGTTAGAAATGACGGATTATTCGTTAGATATCGATAAGTTTGAAGAATTAATTTTATCGAATATTAACCATACTATATTTATTAATTAATAATCCCTTATCTCAATTATATTTATTTATTTTAAAGGGGTTCTTGATTATAAAATAATATATAAATTAAATAAAAAATTAACTAAAACCTATTAACATATTTTTCAATTATATTTTTGCTTTACTTACCGAGAGCTGCAGGTCCTGCATGTCCTTTAGCTCTCCCCGATCCGCTCCTGTGCCGGCAATGCAGTTTATTGGATCCCCCTCCTCTCTCCTGCCCAGCTAGGCCTGCTCCCCCCCGCTCCCCTCCGCGGATGCACTGCAGCAGCACGAGGTGCGAGCGAGAGGCGCGTCCGCTGGGGGATGAGACGGAAGATGTCGATGATGCTGCTGCTGCTGCTGATGCAAGGTGGGAGGAGCAGTGCGTGTGCGTGTGTGTGTGTGGGGCACCCAGAGGGGGCGGCTGGCTAGCGCAAAATTTAAATAAAAAAAATATAAAAAATATATAAAAACCATAAATAAATAAAATTAAGCAGAGAACTGTGAGGGAGAGACAGAGAAAAAAAAGGAGGGAGGTGGAAAAAAAAAACCTTAAAAACCGAAACGATGACAGCGAAAAAAAAGGATGCAGAATGCAGGATGCAGGATGCTGTTGCTGCTGCTGCAACTGCAACTGCAGCTGCACTTTACATAGGAGCAGGGGGGCGGTGCGGTGGTCAGCGCAGTTTGGCAATTTAGTGGGGGAAAAAGAAGGGAAAAAAATAAACAACAAAAAAAGTGACAAAAATGACACAAAAAAGGCGAGCAATATGGGGAAAATGCGTAAAAAGGCAGGAAAAAAATGTTAAAAAAACAGGGTAAAAAGGCGTAAAAAAAGGCCTAAAAAATTGCGAAAAAATATATTTAAAATGCCAAATGGGCGTTGGACAGGGCGAGGAGGAAGAGGGACAGGAAGAAGAGGGCTCTCGCTCGCTCGGACGCATGCAAAAAAAATATGTAAAAACTCCGCCCTAAAATGCGAGGCAATAAAATAAAAATCAATCTAATGAATGCCAGCGAACGAACCCCCGAAAAGGAGCAAAGCTGGCGAGTGTGTGTGTGTGTGTGCCAGGATACGCTAATTTAAAATGCGCAACTATGACAGCTCCTCCCACTCACACAAAAGCCGCCAGGACACTGCTCCTGCTCCTGCTCCCAGCCCTGAGCGCTCAGTCTCCTCCATTGCCATTTATGGGCAAAAGTGCACAAAAAGTGTTCAATGAGAGGCAGGACCTGAAATCAAAGGATTTAATTACCAAAAATACACAAAAAATAGCTACATACATATATGTATAGGGAAAGGCAAGGCTCTGGCTAGGAAGCATCCACAGCCTGGGGCCAGGTTTAATTTGAGGGATTAGGGCGGTGCGCCTTCATCTCCTGAAGGAAACTAAACCGCAGCCCTTTTTATGGCTGCCCAGAGAGTGAGACTGAGGGGGAGGGAGATGTGGAGTTCCTGACGAAATTGCGGGCCGATAACTTTTTTTATATTTTCGAAGCTCTAAAAATGAGACATTTCTTATTACTTTTACGGCAGCAGCAACTGCTGCTACGAAGCGGCGGCCTTTAGTGGGTTAAAAACAATTCCGGCTCAAGTTTGGGTTTCCCTTTTTTTGGTGGGGTGGGGAGGGCAGGACACCCACATACACACTCTCTCTCTCTCTCTCTCTGTTAACGGCACTCAACGCATACAAAATTTCAAAATCATCAAAAAGTAGAAAAATACGCGTTTCATGCACATTCGCGGCATTTATGAGCCCATCAACGTCGCTCATGGATGAAAGTAACGCGTTTTATGCGTCGTTTGGGTGCCTGCCAAATGTATCTTTTTATGTTGGGCCCTGCCAGTGGTGCCACCACCACCACCCCCAACACCACCCCCAACACCACCACCACCACCACCACCACCATCTCCCTCATGACCACATGAGAGATGCTGCCAGCCCAGCACACGGCATTGCCGTAAAAAGGAAGCCGAAAGGAAGGCCATCAAGTTCAAAGTTTTTCGGGCAAAACATTTACGAGTCACGAGCTGGCCAGTAAAAAGTGAAGGGCATCACGATCCCGGCCAGCGATCCGGCCAATAGCAAGGAGCAGGCCTGGTCATATCCCCACCTGACACGACGACGACGACGAGTGGCAGTCGAGGACGAGCCAGAGCGGAACGGAGGTTACTAGGCTAAGGCCTAAGCAGGATATACACCCACGATACCCACCCTCGTGCATTCTGCGTCTCCTGCAACTAACAAACAGTTTTTATGCGCTATTAAAAATATTCTTTTTATAAGCCCTATAAAAAAGGAGCAACTGCGCTAAAGGCCCAAACGAAATCGGCCGGCAATTTATTCGCAAAGCGCTTTCCATTCACAAAAACGAAACCAAACCATCCAAACATCCATCCATCCAACTCCCCTCTCGGGAGACAGAGACATTTTATGCGCACCTAAGTCATTTCGAACAATTTCGATTAAAAAACTCATCTAAACAATTTATGGGCGCGGCGTAAAAATCAAATCAAAGCCCAGTCGTCGGCAGTGGCAGTTGGGAAAAAGTGCAGCGTTCAGCTTTCAACGTTCAACGTTCAACCACCACCCTCCTTCACTCGCCGCCCATCATTATTCACATTTCCCAGTTTACAACTATGCGGGAAAAAGCATAAATTTTGAAAATTAGATGACTCTCTCCACTGCCTGTTGATTAGCTATTAAACGTTTTGTGTGGAGAGGCCTCTAATCAGGGGACTGCGAATGGGATTGGGATTGGGATTGGGCGGTGGATGGAGATGGAGAAATGGGGATGGTCAGCAGAAGGGTCGATGGCAGCCACAGACCAGGCAAGAGAGAGGGTTCCCTTTTCGTGGAAAGTGTCGGAAAAGGTATTAAAAGAACCGCTTGGTGCCGTTTTTTTTTCTAAAACCGTCTTTCGATTCTTTTGGGGAGATCAATCTTTCTTTTCCTCTTTTCGTTTCCTGGAATGAACAAACAATAGAGGACGTTTAAACTATTTCTTAGCTTAGTTTTTTTCATTACGCTCTGTTGCTTTAAATGGAAAAGACGTTATTGCAGTCTTGGAGCCTTTTGTTTTTCCTTCTCAATTTCTCTAACTCTCTATCTCTCTTTCTCTTTATCTCGCTATCTCGCTATCTCGCTATCTCGCTATCTCTCTGTCTCTCTAACTCTCTATCTCGCTTTCTCTTTATCTCTCTATATCTCTATCTCTCCATCTCTCTATCTCTTTATCTCTCCATCTCTCTATCATTCTATCAATCTCTCTTTCTCTCTTTTTCTCTATCTCTCAAATTCTCTCTATATTTCAATTACACAATCTCTCTCTCGATCCCCCTATCTATCACCATTTCTCTCACGCTAATTGTCTTTCCTTTACTATCTCTCTTTTCGATCTCCATCTATATCTCTCTTTCTCACTCCGTCTGTCTCTTTCTCTCCCTTTATATCTCTCTCTCTCCCTTTAGCAGTAGCGAAGGACAGTCTGAGAGAGCTTCTGTTTTAGCTGCCCTCTGAGAGAGTTTCTTATTTATTTGCGCTTCAATTACGTTTACAAACTAACTTCGCACTACAAGATAGTCTTTTCTTTTAAGTCTCTTTTCGTGTGAGAGTGAAACCTTATGATTGATACTGAGCAACCTAGAACACTTGACAGTCATTGGTGTCTGGTATCTGATATCTTGTATCCAAAGGAAAGCCTTCTTCTGCCATTACAAAGTTTCTAAACTTTACGATTAAATATAAAGAGGAAGCAGGAGCAACAGCCAAAGGAGGAAAGTTAAAACCGTGCGGGATATTAAAAAGTGCACGGAATAATGTTTCTTTTATGACTAAAGTGGCATCTCGGACCAAGGGGGTGAAGCTGAGGCTGAACCTGAACGTGAAACTGAGGAATGGAAAGGCGGAACCTCAAAGTGAACCCTGAACCTCTTAACCTCCATAAGCAGAGGCGGGCGCGCATGAGCGCTGACATCTCATCTCATCCCTGTTTTCCCATTCCCGGTGCCTGGTTCAAGGCTCATTTCGTTTTTAATTTCCGTAATTCCGTCAGCAGAAAAATTTTTGCAATATAAAAAGTAAATATCGAAATTTATAGACCTGCAGATGTGCTGCTTGCTGTTGGGTTGCCTCGGTTGCCTTGCGGGGGCGTTAGTGTGTTTCACGACAGAGGTTGAGGCTGAAACTGAGGCTGACGCTGAGGCTGAGGCTGAGGCGACATTAAAATGTTAAATAAAAACAGTAACAAAATACACACAAAAACAAACCAAACACGCGGCCAAGGAGAGCCAGTGAGAGACAGTGAGTCCTTTTTGGCCCATTCAACCCCCTTTGGCAACTTACACGAGGAATTTAATGACAACACTAAAAAGTTTAAGCGTTATTATTTCTAGGGTAGCCACCCCCAGCTGCCCCCCCCAGCTACCGAAAAATCAGCTCACCCGGATAAAAACTTAGGAGAGAGGCAGATGAGGGGAAGATGAAGATGGATGGAATGGATGAATGGATGGGAGGATGGAAAAAATACGACGGCTGTAAAATGGCAAATTCATGACCTGCAACTGCCGCCCCACACCACCGGGGTTTTCTTCACAACCCCCGTCTCCCCGCCTTAGCCCCTTGAGTGTGCATTCTAACGGCAACTAAAAACGAGCGGAAGCGGAAGTGGAAGTGGGAGTGAAGCGGGGGGATGCTCTGAGCGGGATTGTAACGATTGGGTTATTACCATTATATTGCCGAAACAGCGCGCGCGTAGGTCTGCGTCTCTGTGTCCCCATCTCCATCTCCTCCTCCATTCCCCGTAGCAGAAACAAAGTCGAAACGCACATAACTCAATCTTCGAAGGGTATATAGTCCTTGGAAGCCTCAGCCTCAGCCTTAGCTTCAGTTTCAGCCTCGTCCCCTGCCCCATTCCCCTTTTTATTGCTAATGGCAAAGGCGGAGAGCAACTGGAGGCTTCGGCTGCTGCTGCAGTTTATGCGCTGCTGTTAAACTTACGGTAGTTTACCGCGGTTCAACCCCCCCGGACCTTTCACCGAAACCCCCCTTAGAGCTCTTTGGTTCCTTACTGAACCCCCCACCCAAGACCGCCTTAGTTCCTTACTGTACCTCCCCCCAGACCTCCTTAGTTCCCTACTGTACCTCCCCCCAGACCTCCTTAGTTCCCTACTACCCAGACCTTTACTTAACCCAAACTACCTTCTCCCTTCCCCTCACCCCGAAGCGCATTCCCTTCTTTTTGCTGACTTAAAAACGAAACAAT
Source organism: Drosophila nikananu (assembly GCA_008042635.1). Taxonomy (NCBI): domain Eukaryota; kingdom Metazoa; phylum Arthropoda; class Insecta; order Diptera; family Drosophilidae; genus Drosophila; species Drosophila nikananu. The sequence continues at coordinate 41,738 of VNJV01008761.1, read as the reverse complement.
TTTTACAACTTTGTTGTTTGCCAGCGGCAGGCGGCAGAGTATTTCTAGTTGGAAAGCTCGAAGCTCCTCCTCCTGTTACAGCACCTCCTGCCTTCGCCTGCCCGTAAAGTGAATGTAGTAATTTTTCACAAAAATCTTTGTCTTTAATGGACCATCAAGTGTTCCCTTTGCCAGTGTCCTGGGCTCTTTTAGCTTTTGGACCCGGGCTAGACAGGGCTTTGTCCGCCTTCCCTTTCTCTTTCTCTCTGGAGGGTATCGTCAATATTGCTATACGGTTGTTAAAAATGCGTTTTAATGCTTCAATAAAATACAAAAAGTTTGCATTAAAAAGGAGTCTTCCTTTGCTTCTTTTGGTGAGGGGGGCGGTACGGGGTATTGTCATCCGGACAAAGCAATTAGCGTAAAAAATAAGCGAGGCAGGACTTACAGGACTAGCTCTTTGCTCTATTCTCTATGCTGGAAACTTTACCTTAGTGAGGGAAGGACTCTTCCTCCTGCTCGAGCTGCTCCTCCTGCTGGGTCTGCTCCTCCTGCTCGAGTTGCTCCTCCTGCCCAGGTTCCTCCCTCAAACCCATACTCCCATCCAACCATCGATTTGCATTTTGCATTGTGCATTTTCGAGGCACAATTAATGTTTAATCAACAAAGTGCCAGGATGCATGGGGCCAGGGTCCAAGGCACAGGCCCGGGCCCTGGCCTGATGATGAAACTAGCGAAATTGCATCAAAGAAACGAAAATATTTGCAGTGCGTGGGAGCTGCGCAAAAAAAAAAAAGAACGTTGAAATAAAAATGAAAATCGGATAATGCAAACAGCAAATTAAAAACGAAGGGGGACCACGTACATGTCCCTGTGACTCTGCCTCTGCCTCTGATCCTGCCTCTGCCTCTGATCCTGCCTCTGCCCCTGTCTGTGCTCCCATTTCTCGTCCTGGTAATGCTGATGCCGTGTTTGGTAACGCTAATTGAAAGCCACTGCCGCCTTTGCGCTTTGCAGCCAAAGACAAATATTGGATGGACCGCAGCTTTATGCATATTTAAAATCAATTAAGTCAATAAATAATAAGGACAACCTTAATGCGATTGCATATATATATATTTGTATACTATATGTATAAAGAGGGAAAGGGTGCAGTGTGAGAGGGAAAGGGTGGTAGGTGCCAAGAGGTCAAGATACGGGCTTGGATTTGGTAGCTTGGACACGCTTCAAGGGCCCTCCACGGCTGAGTTGCAAAGTTTGTTGCCATTTTTTGTGCAAACTCGCCGGTGCACGCCAGTCGCGATGCACTGGGCCACGAAATCCGGGCACAAAGACCTCCATCCCCCCCGAATGCCATGTTTCTCCAGTTAACTGGAGCGGCGAGTGGACCCCCGAGGCAGAGTAAGCGGAGCGAAAATCAAACGAAACAATTGGCTAAAACGAGCTCCAACCTTATTTCCTTTTTTTTTTTGCTTAACAAACAGGAGTCACAAGCGACTCAGACTGAGACTGCATTTCCAAAAAAAAAAAAAGAACCGACACGTGAGAATGTGGCACACACTCACCAAAAATGTGGTCCTGGGAATGGTTATTGGGGGGGGTATCAGGATGTCCTTGTGTCGGTGGCGAAAAGCCAAAAGCAATCAGAGTGCCACAGTGCGTCGGCAGTGCTTCCCAAAAAGAATGCAACGGAGATGGCAAAAGACGAGTTGGGCCCCCCAGTTTTCATTCATGACGATGAGAGCTCGAAAGCCCCATGTCCTTGCCACCCCGGCATCTTTTTGCTTTCGTTTTAGAAAACTCACGACACTCGAACCCGGAGCCAGAGCCAGAGCCAGAGCCAGCCGACGCCGTCATCAAAAAGAAACTGCAACGAATCAAGGACGAATTTTTTGGCAATTTTTTTAGCTCCACATTCAGGTCCACAACCACATCCACCTCCACATTCACCCACCCATCCATCCAGCCATGTTACTCTCCTCCTGCAATCTCTTTTGCCAGCAGTCGGTTTGGCTTTGTTTTCTCGACTGTTGCTTTTCCTTTTTCCTGGCGCCGCCCTCACACATATACAGCCGACTGGATGCACACGTGGCGATTCTTTGGCGCTTTTTTCCAGCGACTGGGCCGCAAAAAGGAAGCACCAGGCAAGGCGACCCAGTTATTGAGGATTGTGGAGATGGGAGTGTGGAGATTGGAGATTGGAGATTCGAGTGGATTGAAGTGACGTCCATTGAATGCTCATTAGGGTAACCGCTGACGCTGCTCCTACTCCTGCTCCTGCCCCTTCCCGAAATCGGTGCTAAAAAGCAATGCATGGCATAAACATACAAACTGTAAGCAAGCTCTTAACCTGAGCAGAGGAGAGATGATGCCATCTGGTCAATGGATTAAAGCACTATCCAAGCTGCTTCTGCTCTTACTCCTGTTATTGTTCTACTTCCAGTTACTGCTCCGGGTCCTGTAACTGCTTCTGCTTCTGCTTTTTGCTCCTGCTCCCATTCCTGCTTTAGGTTCCAGCATTGGCTCCCATTCCTGCTCATGCATATGTGATGTTATGATGCCACCGAGCACCAGCTGCGGCATGCAAAAGAGCCCAGGATGTGGATGTGGATACGGATACGGATGCGGCTGCTGTGAATCCCGCGACTAAGCCCAACCCAGTGGCAGTAACAAAAGGCGCCAAAAGTCGAACGAGTAGATGGAGTGTGGGTTTGTGTGGGAGAGTGTGGAGAGCACAAATCCCGGTTTGTAAGCCAATTTGCACTTAGGCTTATCTAATGTCGTATCATTTGTATAATGCTCTCTCTCTTTCTCTGTGTGGCTGTGGGTGCGATACTTGATGTCTACTGTACGAGCAGTCAATACCAGGCTCCGATGGCTCTACGCCTTCCTCCTTGCACTATGCCGGAGTGGGAGTGTGCGTGGGCGTGTGTGCTGTGCTGTGCGCGCCTTATCCTGCGGGGTTCATTTCTAAGCTCATTTATGTTTATCACAAATGCGTGCCAAAGTGTGTCGTTATTCTTTCACAAAACCCCCTAACCTCCACCTCCCTCCTCCCACCTCCCCCTTACCAAGAACCTGTCCATTCTCCCATACTACATACTACATCCTGCCAGCCTGCTTCTCCTCTTGGCTCCCCATCCTCTCAGGATAGAGGCTTCGTGTCGATGTTGTTGGCTTGGCGCGAACAAAAACATTTCAAATATTCAAAAAAGCCACACACACATACGCACTCTCCCACCCCGAGAACTGTACTCAACTAGTCGGGACATGTACTGGCCATAGAAATTCATCTAACGGCTGTAACAGGTAATTGAACTTGGTTATATGGCCCTCGGAATGGCATCGCGGAGCTCTCGCGCGCGTTTTTCTTGCAAATGGAAATGTGGAAATGCCGGAGCATTGCCTAGGGCTAGGGGGGGTACTGGGTACTGAGAGGTTATAAGGGTGCAAAAGGGAAATACCAATGGCAATGGCAATGGCAATGGAAATGGAAATGGAATTGAATGACGCGCGCGTATCGTGTGCCAAATGTGACGTCTCCACCCCGCGTTTGGTGTACGGTGCGAACTATATAATGCGGGCATAAAAAGGATTTGCACAAGGAGCAGCATGTGTGAGGGTGTGTGTCTTCCTCTCGAAGGAAGTCAATTTTGCAAGACTACAGTGCTACAGTTGCTACACATGAAAATTGCAAATTGTACGCATGTACATAGTTCGGGGGTCTCGGGGGCCAACTGTTGAACTGCTGAATAATTCATGGCCAACTGGAGATTTGTGCAGGGCATCAGAGGAGCCTCAGTGTGTGTGATGATGATGTCTGCCTAAGCACGCCTGATGCCGATTTGTGGCACGCATAACTGTAAATCGCCGGAAAGCCAGCCACAGAAACGCTGAGCCAGTAGAGGATGTGTGTTGGCTTAGTTGAAACGAAGAGCTGGAGTGGGAGTAGAAGTAGCAGCACAAACAGTGCTGCCAGGAAGTGGAGGTCTGTTCTGAGTTTTCTGCTCTATTTGCCTCGAACTCTGTGCAAACTGTGCCACTCAACAACAACAACAACAACAACCAGACAACAAAAGCAAGCCATAGAAAATAAAAAAAAATCCAGAAACAGAAAATTCAAAACCAAAATCCATGCTGCACTTGCTCCGTTTTCGTGGGTTTTCTTTTGCTGGCGCACAAAAAACACACACACACACAGACACCCACACAGAAAGAGGAACTCTCTCGTCCTGCTGTCCCCAGTCCCTGACTGGGCGCCATGTGTACGTGTGTGTGTGTGCATGATGCAACATGCATGCATTGCCGACTTTGGCTTGGTCCTGTTGTGTTAGGGACTTCTTTCTTTTGTTTGAGCCGCAACAGGTGGCACCTGGAACTGAAGTTCCTGGACACATGCAGGCAGGCAGCAGCAGGCGGCCACAGGACACAACCACAACCGCGACACGACCCACTGCCCATTGAAGGACGTTTTTCCTTCCTTTTGGCATGCAGGCAGGCAGACTGGTTTTTTGTGTGTGTGTGTGTGCCTGACTGCTCCTTTTTCCTTACCTCTTTCTTTTCCTTTTGACCAGGCAGCAGCAGCACAGCAGGTCCTGTGTCCTGTGCGGGTCCCCCAGTACCAAAGAAAGCACCAAAAATTTTGATTTAAAGTATTTTTCAATTTATTTAAGCATAATTCTTGGTATAATGTCTCTAGGCTCTAGGTTAAAAGTTAAAAGTGCTCCCTTAGACTGCATTCCGGAAGCTGGCAATGTCGCTGAGCTCCAGTGGCTTCCACTGGATGTCCACATGCTTGTGGATCTCCTCGTCCTCGCAGTTACCGCCAGTGCAGCTGGTTTTATTCTTATGATTATCAGCTGGGTCTAAGGAATAGCATTTGGAAGCAGAGTTTTTAAAGGGTGTCGGCTAGGAGTGAATCCTTCCCAGTACTCACCGTATTTGTGGTCATGGTCCTCGTCACAGGTCTTGGGGCAGAAGACAATCTTTAGGTCGATGGGCTCGTACACCTTAACGATGAGCTGCGGCACCTTCTCGGTGGAGTAGTTTCCGGGTATGGTCACTAGCGGGCGGGGAACATTCGAACTATTAACTTGACTCACTGGGCTTGAGATGGAAGTGACGGCGATGGGTGTTAGGTGTACGGTTTGATTGCGCGCCGCCAGCAGCCATGGCCTGCTGTTCACGGACAGCACTTCCTGGTGAACTGCCGGCGGCGGCGGTGGCAACGTGGTTGGTGTTCCTGCTTTCAGTGTGACTGTTGGTGTTGCTGTTCTGGGCTTGGCTGCCTTTGGGGTACGAGATTTTTCTGCGTTTTCCAGCAGATTTGTCAAGAAACTTCTTGGCACTCTCGTTGGCTCTCCCCGTGTCACTGATGATGATTCTGTGGCAGTTGTTGTGGTTGATTCAGTTGATGATGGAGCTATAAATGGTAAAGTGGATAATGTCCCCGGTGTTATAGTTGACTGTGTGATGTGTGTGGTCTCTTGAGGACTGACTGTGGTGGCTGTGCTGGTGAGCCCTAGAATGCGGCCAAGAAAACTAAGTCTTCGACTGGCTGCTTCATCTGCCAGGGAATTGGTCTTGCTCTTTCCTCCATCCACTTCGGCTGAGGACAACTGTCTCAGGAAGCTGGCAGTGGGCATTTGTGGATTCTCCCCTCTTAATCCTTGGGGCTTTGCTTTAGAAGTGACTTCATGAGGCACAGGAACAACCTTCAGTACTTGTTGCTGTGGCTGTAACTGTGATTGTGGAACAACAAATATGTGTCGCTTGGCATTCACTGTCGGCGGCTTCTTGGCCAATGCATCCGGACTTTGGTTATCCAAACCGCTGACAGGCTCATCTTCCATATAGTCATCGTCATCATCGTAGTATTCCGAGCTATGGGGACCCTTATTTCGAGCTGGAAGCTGGGGCTTTGGACTAGAGGGCAGAGTAGTGGAAGTCATGGGGGAGCTGGTACTTGTGCTAGTACTAGAACTAGTACTTGTACTTGTACTTGTAGTAGAGCTTGTACTCGTGCTAGAACTCGTACTTGAACTCGTACTAGTACTCATCCCAGTCTTCCTTTCTGTAAAAGTCACAGGCACTGGCTGCAGCCTCTCCTTCAGCAGACTTAGCAACAGACTCTTTCGTGCTTCCAGACTCTTTACCCCACCCGGTATCTCGTTCTCGGCCTCATCATTAGCATAGTCCGAGTCGGAGTACTCCGAATCTCCCATCGTTGTCGTCTCCAGAGGCTGTGCTGTGGTCGTCTGCCGCTTGGTACTTGGCTGGGAGCTAGTTTCTTGCTGCTCCGTCGTCGTTGTGGTGTCCCTAACCGCTGGTAGCACAGCGGCCATCGTGGTGCTGCTGGCCATGGCCCTTGGAGCATCCCTCCTCTCCACCACTTCATTGTCCACGTCGTCCGCGTACTGCTGCTCTGCGGAGTCATAATATTCCGAGTCCTCTGGCTCCTTCTTGGCAGCCACCGGCATGACCTGTGACTGGACAGAACGCTTCTGCGTGGAGGCCAGCTGCTGGATAGAGAGACGCAGCGAGTGGGCAATGAAGGGCTTGGAGGTGGCCAAATTGTGCTTGGCCATCTGGGCAATAGTCACGCTCGGCGGATGCTGGCTGGGAGCACGCTCTCGACTGGCAGGAGTTGTGGTGGAGATTGCATGGAACAGTTTCCTAAGAATGTGAGCTGCTGCCAGGGTGGACATGGTCGGCACCTTGGCTGTCGTTGCCCGTCCCGCTTCCGCCTCGGACTCAGCGGGAAACGATGGTCCATCGTCCATGTAGTCCAGGGACTCTTCTGAGGAGTGAAGGCTGTTGGCCCTTAGGGGCTGATGCAGCTCCTCCTGCTTCCCCAGAGGATTCCCGCTCCCTGTTATCGTTGTGTCGGTGTGTGTGTGATTTTGTGACTGTTCGCTGGACGGTTGTTCCTTCAACCGGAGTGACTTCAGGTGTTGTGTCGGTGTGCATGCTGAGAGTGTGTTTGTATCTGCAAGGCGAGTGTGTGTGTGTGTGGATTAGGTGTTCCCTGCTTCAGCTGCTTGTGTCGAGTGGCGATCGCAGCTTGTGGCTTGTGGCTGTAGCTTACCTGAGGTGGAGTCCGGGTCTGGACAGTGGGGTCGCGTCGTCAGATCCGTCGTTGCTGTGCTGCTCTGGTCGGGGACTGCCGATGTGGATGTTTTCGGAGTCGTTGTAATTGGCCTTACAGTGGTTATTAGTACTGTAGTTGTCTCCGTTGTTCCTGTGGATCCCGTGGTTGGACTAGGGGTCGTTGTGGTTGTTGGTTTCTGCGTCGAGGTAGTAACTGTGGTCGGTTTTTCGGTCGTTGTAGTTGGTGGTGGGGTCGTCGTTGTTGGTTTTGGAGTGGTTGTTGTCACTGTAGATGTTTTAGGAGTTGTTGTCGATGATTGTGGGGTAGTTCTTGTCACTGTACTAGTTTTCTGAGTTGTCGTTGTTGGCTTCGGAGTCGTTGTTGTCACTTCAGTTGGTTTAAGAGTCGTTGTTGTTGATTTAGGAGTCGTCGGTTTCTCTGTAGTTGGTTTAGGAGTCGTCAGTTTCTCTGTAGTTGGTTTAGGAGTCGTCGTTGTTGGTTTAGGAGTCGTCGGTTTCTCTGTAGTTGGTTTAGGAGTCGTCGTTGTTGGTTTAGGAGTCGTCGGTTTCTCTGTAGTTGGTTTAGGAGTCGTAGGTTTCTCTGTAGTTGGTTTAGGAGTCGTTGGTTTCTCGGTAGTTGGTTTAGGAGTCGTCGGTTTCTCTGTAGTTGACATAGAAGTCGTATTTGTTGGTTTAGGAGTCGTTGTAGTTGGTTTCGGAGTCGTCGGTTTCTCTGTTGTTGGTTTAGGAGTCGTCGGTTTCTTTGTAGTTGATTTAGGAGTCGTAGGTTTCTCTGTAGTTGACTTAGGAGTCGTAGGTGTTGGTTTAGAAGTCGTTGTAGTTGGTTTAGTAGTTGATGGTTTCGGAGTTGAAGTTGTTGTTGGCGAAGTGGGACACGTATGTGCCGGCGTCTTGGCTGTCGATGTTGTCGTCGCCGCCGTCGTGGCCTCAGTAGTTGGCAAAAGAACAATATTATTGGAAAGATGCAGAACCTTTAAAGTTTCCTTCGGCTGCAGGGTCTCGGTGAACCGCTTGTATTGGCACTTGGTGCTCGTGGTGGCAGGTGTGGAGCTGGGCTGGTGTGTAGGTGGGATGACAATATTCACCGAAGGCTTCACCAATTTCTCATCCTCAAGGTGCAAACTGTCTGAGGCCGGCTCCTTGCTGTGATAATAGGAAGACGAGTCATAGGAAGGCGAAGGATAGCCATAGCTTGGTTTAGCTGTGGGCGGTAAGACAAGGTCCTCTTGGAACCTTTCAGACTTTAGAGCGGGCTCCTTGCTAGCCGCTACAGCTACCGCTCCCGCTCCCGCTCCCGTATCGTAGTCATCCTCCTCGTAGAGCGGAGCAGCCGGATAGGGCGGGTAGTAGGGATAATAGGGAAGCGCCGGCGGGTAGTCGTAGCAATCCACCTCGCTGCGTGGCCGGCAGATTTTCCGTTCCGTATCGAAGCTATTGCTGCCGGGGCACTTGAAGCGCGTCTGCAGATAGTTGCCACTCTCCTGCTGCTGGCGGCACGTATAGTACAGGGCGCAGTCCGTCGGCGAGCGGAAGGTGCCCTCCTCGGTGCACACGGGAAACTTGAGCTCACAGTTCTGCGGAATGTAGCTGCCGCTGGCCGATATCTCCGTGGAGGGGCACTGGTCGCCTGGCACGCACTTGCGGACCAGCGGCGAGAAGATGGTGCCCGCGGGGCAGGCGAATAGCCAGGGCCGTGTCTGGTTCTTGTCGCAGCGATAGTACACCTTACAGTCATCCGGATGGGGGAAGCGACCCTCCTGCTGGCACTCCTTTGGCCGGGAACTATGCTTCTGGGGAGCCGGCTGCTGCGGCCGCTGCACACAGCGTCCGGTGGTGGGGTCGAAGCTCTGAGGAATGCAAGGATGCAGTTAGAGGACTTCTTGGACTTCAGAATCTTAGTTCACTCACTTGGTGGTTCCGGCACTTGCTGAAGATCACACAGTTGGACTGGCACACATAGTAGTACTGCTGCTGGTCGGGATGCGGCTTGATGCCAATGTAGTTCCGCGAACAACGATTATTCTAAGGCACAACGAGGAAGGGTAACAAATAAGGGTAAGGAGGGTTTTTTTTTTGTTTTGAGACATTTGTAGCTCAATCTTTAGTAAGAGTGAGTAAATTATAGAATATTTAAGCAAGGAACCCATGTTTTTTGGGCCACTTTAAAGCCAAATACAAAAAAAAGTAATGTAAAACTTTAACTTAAATAATATGTCTTTTTAAAATATAATGCAAATTAATATAGGTTTAGTATTGCGTCCAAGAAAACATAGTTTAGCGCCATAAGTCTAAATAAAGAACTAAGGAAAGGATTACTTATCATTAATATTATGACTTATTCTATGTATTTATTTATTTATAGGTATGTATTTATTTTGTTTACCATTTTTATTGCAATTCTTAAAGCCAGTGCCAGTAAGGCCTTCAGGCTAAATAAGCAAATATATCCTACTAAATTAAAAAAAATTCCCCACAGAAAATATGGAAACAATACTATAAATATTTTTCACACAAAATGTAGATAACTTTTCACTGGTAAAGTCTTTTAAATGAGTTTTTTAAGCAATGAATAATAAATGAACGGGTGGGTTTTTCCCTCTAGAAAATGTTATAAAAATAAATACCCGCACAGCATGAAATAAAATTATAGTTATAACATTAATAAAAGTGCTAAATAAATATATAACAATTACTTCTGCCCAAGAAAATCGAAAAGCAATGATTAAAATAATTGATTAACTAATAATTACAGTATTTTCTCACCAAAAAATAAACAAAATCAAATAAAAACCGCATAGATAGAATAAAAATAATAAGACAAACAAGTAAAAACAATAATGGACTTACATAATCAAACTGCACTGGATCGCCGCCTCCGGGAAAGCTCTGATACACTCCATAGTAGTTGCCAGCGGGATGAGCCGGATAGCCGCCGTAGCCATACGAGTGCGGCGGATAGACCGGATAGTGGGGCGGCGGCGGCGGCGGGGGCTGGGCGTAGTAGCCGCCCGGGAGCACCGGCGGATAGCCACCGCCGACATGACGCACCGACCGACCGGCGGCCAGGGTGACGAGCAGCAGGGTGGCCATTAGGCCCAGCAGCAGCTGCGACCAGAGGCAGTGGTGCATCATGGATGGAGGAGTCACTCTACACACTTGGGGTCGTCGGTCTTTGAACTGTCCTCTTCCTGTTCTTTCACTTGTTGTATCCCGAGCACATTTGTGGCAGATCCTTGAGCCTTACTCCCTCTTTCCCTTCTGTGATTTTATGGCGTGGGGAGGGAAACCTTGGCCGTGGAGCTCTCTGGAGGCAGTGATGACTTGGAGCGGGTCAGCGTGTCTTTAATAGGTCGCTGCTGGCGCTGCCGTCGCGAATGTTGCATAACTTTAAAGCCGCTTGACCGTTGCCCGTGGCTTAAGTACCGCTCTCTCTCTCTCTCTCTCTCTCTCTCTGTGAGAGACCGGAAGATAGTGACTACCATCGAATGACTAAAACGGTTTTTGCATCGCCCGAGAGAGCATTATCGTGCTGCACTTCCGCAACGCAAGATGCATGGGCTTTCTTCTCTTCTGAAGCATGAGTAATCTTCTCGCTCCATTCTCCCAGTCCAAAACGTGATCTGTGTTTTTGGGGGGTTCTTCTTCTGATCGGTGGTACTGATACCTGCAACGAACAAGTCAAAGAAGGCATTGTAAGGTCATGTAACCAACGAAAAATCTCAAGTCTAAAACACGCATCTCTCTCTTTTGATCTCTCTGGCACTTCCGATTCGTACACGTACAAAACTACGCTGTGGGTGTTACGCATTCAAGAAAATGCGAAAATACCGAAATTCTTAAATTCGGAAATTGGGGAATTGCCGCCTTTAACACGTTCGTTCATGTTTTCAAGCTTTTTGGGCACGAATTGGAGACCGGTTGTAAGATTTGTAGGTACAAACCAAGCACGTTGGTGAACCCACAGGGAATGTAGGCTGGATTTGATAAAGTATTTTAAGTTTCCCTACTTAATTTCTAATCAGCGTTTAACCATCATCTTTAACATGTTCTTGAGATGTTAAACATCTTTGATTATAACTTGAAAACTATATTTATTTTAAGATTTGATTAAAAACTTACAAACTAAGAGATATTCCGTTGTATTTAAAGCCTGCTTTGGACATGATTTTTACTCAGTTTTTACCAAGCGATATGGACTCTGATTGGAACTTCCGGTAAAGGTTCTATAGCTGAGATACCGCCACCCATCCGTAAGCCGCTGATAGCTGCTTGCCTCCAATCACACCTGGACAGTGAGTTCCATAGAGCTGCCTATCAGCGGGACTGGATCCGGAGCGTAACCGTTCTCTACGTGATAATTCATCAGGGAATTTTATTATTATTATATTAATGTATGAACTTGGCAAAAAGCTGGAGCCACCTTGCTTAGCTATCGCCATGTCATCGATGTCGGACAAGCTCTTGAGCAAGCAGCCGCCGCCGCCGTTGGTGGTGTCTGCCAAGAATTCTTGGGATGCGAACACGTCTCCATGAGCTTAAAGATAACCGTGAAAGAACCATAGAGAAGCAGAGATAGAAAGAGATTTAGAGAGAGAGAGAGAGAGAGACAGAAACAGAGATTTCCAGAGATGCATCTAAGTCTGGCGGAGATCTGGAATTTTCCTAAAATATGCACCCAGGCACGTGCGATAGATTCTAGGCGGGGGAATGCTCATTCAGTTCGTGACGCAGCCAGTCAGAGAAAGAGGGGGAAAAACCACACTTTCATTCATATTTTTGCAGTTTTATTTTTGTTTCTTTTTTTTGGGTTCTTCTCGGGGTTTGAGGCCCCACTAGCGATCGTGGGAATTTAGCCAAGACTTACTACCAATGCTTTGTAAACTTCCATTGAGCAAAGGGAGATTTATAGAGGAAAAGTCTTCACTATCAGTGAAGATTAACAGGTGGAGAGCACCACAAATCTTTAGAAAGACTTGAATAAGAGAAGAAACTGCAGTTTGAGGTTTTATAATAAATCTTCTCAACAGTTTAAGGCTTAAAAAAATATCTTCACTACAGTTTGAGGCATAAAAAGAAATCTTCACTACAGTTTAGGGCTTAAAAATAAATCTTCTCAATAGTTTGAGGCTTAAATATAAATGTTCACTAAAGTTTTAAGTTTAAAAATAAAGCTTCACTACAATTTTAAGTTTTAAAATAAATCTTCACTACAGTTTTAAGTTTAAAAATAAATATTGACAGCAGATTAAGGCCTAAAAATAATTCTTCATAATAATTTTAGGATTACAAAAAAATCTTCACTACAATTTAAATTTAAAAATAAATCTTCACTACAGTTTTAAGTTGAAAACTAAATCTTTACTACAATTTTAAATTTAAAAATAAATCTTTACTACAATTTGAGGTTTAAAAGTTTATTATTTAGAAAAGAAAAAGCTTATTTAAAAATTTTACTTGGGGGTTCAAAATTCTACCAGCGATCGTGGAGAGTCTAGTCGGGACCCACAACCAATTTACTTCGAAGAATCTCCCAGTGGAAATAAAGAATTTTACTGTACTTTTAATCAGTACTTTTTAAAAGGTTAAGCATTGGAGAAGAACTCTGCGCTGCAGTTTTAGGCTCTTAACTAAATAATCTTACTCAGAGACTTACGGAGCCTTGATAAACCTGAAAACAAGGCTTTGAGGCTTTTCTTTTGATCGTGGCAACTAAACTGAGTCTTTTAACCAATGCTTTCTAAACTGCAATTCAGCGGGAGAGCATTTAATAGTCTCCACGTTGATTTCGGTTTCCCCTAGCATGCATTTTTAAATCGTTACTCCGTGTAGAGTATGGTTTGAGACTGTACTAGAGATCGTTGCAAGAGAAACTAAAAACTGCAACAAGTTATATTATTATTATTATAGTTTTTACAACTACATTTTGCAATACATTTCAGACTGATATTTATTTTAAAGAAGAATTTATTCAGCTTCAAAAAGAAGTCTCTATTTTGCTAAATAAGAAGTCTCCAGTCTTTGGTTTGCAGCTTAACTAGTGATCGCTTAAGAGCAGCCAAGACGCACACCATTAAGCAAGAAAAGCTTTTAGCTGGAAGCTTTGTAAGCAAAAAAAAAAGGAAAAATCAAAGAAAATCAAGGAAAACCCAAAGGAAAAATATATGAAACTTCTCTAGCTACTCCTTCCAGGATCCTGGCCCAACTATTTCTCAAGAGCTGAGGGAGGGAAAGAAGGCAATCCAAAAAAAAAAAAACACAAAAAAATAGAGAGAAAAGAAAAAGTTTGGTTTTGTGCCTGCCGAAGACGAGGGAGCGCACGAAAATAAGAAAAATTACTCCCAGCAGGAGTAGGTCCTGCGACCAAAATAAACAGTGGCAGAGCAGTGGCAGAAAAAAAAGCACCAGGCAGAGGAAAAGTGAATAAAAAACAAGTAAGAAAGCTACAGTCGTTCGTGAACGACTGTTATATACCATGTACCAAAATATATCGCCGCTTTTGCCTAGTAGAGAAATGTAAACAAACTCGCTCTTTGCAAAACCACCACCATCTCATGCACTTGCGTATGCAAGACAGAGACAGAGATAACCCCTCCTCTCTTTTTTGCGCACGGGAGTTAGTTTCTTGCGCTCATCAGTTTTGTTGTTGTTTTTTGGGATGCACCTGTTGCTAGCTGCCAAATAGATAACACACTGATAAGTAAATAACTTTTGTGTTTTTCACCCGATCTTTACCAGATTTTCGGTATTGATACATGTTCTACATATGCATGCCTATGCACAAAAAGAAATATATATGGTAATATTTGCGGCTGCAAAACGTTTTTATTGATTTGCGGGGGAGTGGGAGGGAAATTTTTAAATCTGAAACAAACTTGATCTGCGTGCAAAACATTCCGACCTACATACCGAATTTGGTGACTCTATCTCTTATAGTTGCTGAGATCTAGGCGTTTATTGATTTATTGATTTTATTGATTTGCGGGGGAGTGGGAGGGAAATTTTTAAATCTGAAACAAACTTGATCTGCTTGCAAAACATTCCGACCTACATACCGAATTTGGTTACTCTAGCTCTTATAGTTGCTGAGATCTAGGCGTTTACACAGACGGACAGACGGTCAGACGGACAGACGGACAGACAGACATGGCTAGATCGACTTGGCTGTTGATGCTGATCAAGAATATATATACTTAATGGGGTCGGAAATGCTTCCTTCTGCCTGTTACATATATTTGCACGAAATTAATATACCTTTGTACCTACGGTACATGGTATAAAAAGTTAAATATCCTAAGGAAAGTATTATAAGTTCACCCGGCCGCTCGAAAATTTCTCTTCCAAACCTCTTTCACCACACAAAAAAATAATTGATTTTCTAATACAAAGGTAACAGTAAAGCCAACAGTAAATGCAGGAGGATACATTCTTCAACCTTCTTCATTCCTACTACCTGAAGATAGCAAATGAAATAAATATTTCATTGCTTTCTGGCAAAACACTGATTCCACTGGGTCCCTAGATAATCCATGGTGGTATTCGTGGTGCTAAATATTTAATCTTTCCGAATGTAAGGGGGATAATGTCGGACGTGTAGCGTTGGCTGAAGAGTTCACTAATTGCTTCGATAGTCGAGTCGATATAATGACAGCGATTAGGGAAAACAATTGCAGGTCGTAGAGCAATGCAGAAATGGTACAGAATGCAATTCTCCTTCAAGCGACCGTGGGTGGTAGGCGTATGAGTTGCATTATGTGAACTTGGCATTCAGTGTGTGCTACGCCAGATGTTTCTTTCCGTAGATGAATGCCGCACAAACGTTTCCATTCTCCACTTGGCAGGGCGGCGGGACTTTGGCCCAGTTTGCCATACCACAACGCACATATAGTATGTACATACATGTTTTGGGGCTGTCTATACGGTTTTTATAGTGTACTTATCATGGCTGATACGAGAGCCTGTAAGCGTGCAGGGATTTGGTGTGGACGAGTGGGAGTAGCCGGGTCGTTTGTCAAAGTCGCAAGTGGTAAGTCCCGAATCGCGGTGCCCCGATAGGAGGAGACGGAGCAGGTGCTCTGACTCAGAGGCCGTACCTGCGCTGCGTCACATTGATTAATAGTGGGTGCCCTATCTGACACAATTGCAAATAGGCTAGGCATTATCTCTCCGATGTCATATCTCCCTCCGCAGACCTGTCTAACTCCCTTGCCCGGGACTATGGACGGTTCCATCAAACGAACTCTGCCACTCGTGTTTACACGCGGTTAATGGGTTCCGTTCGGAGAGCGACAATGGGACTCACTCAGAGCTAGTGCTCATTATCAGGTGTCATCTATTATCTATCCGGGTTAGCTTTGCCCTAGATGCCTGCTTACCCCGACCGGTCAAGGTGTATCGAGAAGTTAACCAATATTATAGTATCTTATCACGGACAGTGACACAATAGTGAAAATAAAAAACCCCGCACAGATAAGGATAGTACTTATGAGTAAAGTAAGTTTCACTTCTTGTTTCTTGTTGGTAATTAACCCCTCTGTCTTTCAATTATCATAGTTTTTAAGACCCGAACACTAATTAAGACATATACCGGAGACTGACCAGCTTAGGAGCGATTAATGTAGTTAGATCGGATTCCAAATCTCTCGGCAGCGGAGCCCGGACCGCACGCAATGCAACGCAACTAGCGACTGAACTCGGGCCCACCCACCCAGCATATCCGCACCGGCGACTGCGGCGCGAGCAGCGCGGCCCAGGGCTAGCTCCTAGCCCCTAAACACTAGCTGCCTCTGCCACAAGATAAGCGGGCCACACGAAATTGGACGATAAGATAGGTCCGCTCGGGCTAAAATAGTGCTTACTCTCTTTAGTTTTAGCCCTGGAGAGAGAGTCGCCGATTCATGATTACCAACTTTAGGCGGGCGACATGCACCGAACTCTTATCGGCCGATCTGCAAGAAGCCATATAGCCCACTATCACGGGGTGTTCTAATTTTGCTAAACAATCCTGACGTAGATCTCGATAACGATAGTCAAGCAACGGATCAGTGTTTCGGGAGTCATTATCAGGACCCGGATAGCCAGGTTGAAAGCAATAGTCAGATGACTCACCGCAGGCTGAGGCTTCGATTTCAGAAATCAAAAGTGAGTCAGACTCCTAATTACCTGCGAGATAAGTATAGCGCAAAGGTTAAATAAACCAGAAAGGTTTACTCTTACCGTTTACAATTGGATCATTGTGACTTAATTAATTTGTATTAAATGAAATGAAAGACTAACAGAACTACATTCAAAGTTTTGCATTTTCCTCAACATTTAACGATCGTTTCTATCGGAGCTGTATGATATAATCATCCGATTTCAATAATATTAAAGCCGAAATTCTAAAATTATACAAAATGGCCAAGTATCAAAGTAGGTAAAAAATATGTTGAAAACTGCCTATGAAAAGGGAAATGTGTTTTAAATCCTTGAAAATCATAAACAACTGGCTTGCATCTAGGAAAAATAAAATGTTTGTGTTATCTTAGACAGCTAGATCTACTTAATCTATGTCAAGTTAAAGATAATTTTAAGTTTTGCTCTGCATAAAAAATATTTGTATACATAATTATATCCCTAAGATCAGAATCAATTTGAATATGTTTATTTATTGTACTGGTGTAACCTTATTCATGCTCTTCCGGTAATAACTTAACCCAGTTTAGAAATAACCAGTTCTGGGTTTACTATTGA
Source organism: Drosophila nikananu (assembly GCA_008042635.1). Classification (NCBI taxonomy): domain Eukaryota; kingdom Metazoa; phylum Arthropoda; class Insecta; order Diptera; family Drosophilidae; genus Drosophila; species Drosophila nikananu. The sequence goes on along the minus strand of VNJV01008761.1, from coordinate 24,920 downwards.
AGCTATGTATATCAGACATCCATACGATTAAAAGCTGAAAATGGGAGTTTGGAAAAGCCACAATGGCAGGCTACAAGATCTATGGTTGCATTTGTAGGGAATCCCTTCGCCTTGGGACTTGAGGGCAACCAAAACCACGAACTAACACAGTTTGTCCATAAATCAAAGCTGGTAATAGCGACTATATACACTGAGGTAAAACTTTATTTATTCATTCAAATCCAAATCAATCATTCATCATTCCTGAGAAGCGGAAATGCTACGGCATTCTGTCAAATTTATGAGTGTCTTGGGCTTTCACACTCCTCGGCCCTAGCCCAAGGCCCCAGCAGTGGTTGGGTGGAACTGCGGCCCTCACAAGTGCCACTTTGACGGTAAAGAGCGCCAAGCCTGTGTCAAGCACCAGTTGTGTGTCGGGAGGGGAAGCGGCAACACCAAGGAATTCGGATAATTATATGTATGTGCCCCAGTCGTCCGGACTTGTTTTGTTGTGGGAGCTCCAATAAATCTAATTTTGCTGTTTAAAAACTAACATTTTTATCAGAAAAAATTTGTAAAGAATTTGTCGGGCGGCAAAGTTTAGCTAAACTTGTTTCGTTTTTAATCTCTCTCTGCAAGCGTCTGCTTAAGCGTAGTTAGTGAGCAATGAAAGATGGATATTTCTTCTGCCCGATGGCGAACTGCTAGTTCGCGGAGATGAGAAAAATAGCTGGTGCTGGCCCAACTGAAATACATATGTACGTTCTCAACTCTGTGATAGTCGTGCGGATTTATCAGCAAACATGTTGCCATGTGTAACAATAACAGCGCCATCAATTCTTTAACGACGGTTAATTGGCGATCCCTGCAGCCCAAATCCATCCCATTGTTGAATCAGGCAGTTTTTCCTAGAAGCCTCCGGGAGGAGGAAACATTAGACTCTTGTCAAATAATACCCTCACTTACAGGAAAATTGTCGCCCATTTAGAACCTATCAATTAAAGGCCGTTGAAAAGTGGAAGAGCCCAGAAAATTTGACAATGTTGTGGTGTGCTTTCGCTGCCATTTGGACATATAAAAAAATATGACATCATAAATGCGAAACACCCTGGTGACAGATCTCTTGAGGGACTTCAATTGTTATAAAACAATGGTTTACAATACAAAGAGCTGGAGCCTGACAGGACAAGACTGCATTCAACAGAGCATGCAAGGATCCCAACAAAAGTTTTCCCCTCAACAGCTTCTATACATGTACATATATTTCCCCCACCCCAAAAACACACCATATTTAACGTAAACTATTAATTCAATAGCCAATTTAATCGAAATATTTAATTATTGCTCCCTGGGAAGCGAATTGATTGGCTTGAGTGCTGGGCCTCAGCAGGAATGGCAGCGCAACCACTAATTACTCTCCAATGTGGCAAGCATATCAATATCAATCAAATGGAACATTTCCGGGTAAGAGCAATATATAGCCATATAGGATAAAGGAGCGACATTGAAGAAGTGACTTCCATTAAGAAAATTCGTTTTCCAGCCATCAAATATGCATTAATATATCTTGAGCATTTTAATGCAGGTGTCAGATAGCATAGCTCATGCTCCTATCGTACAAATGTTTACCAATACGTTATCAAAATAATCTACTTCATTTGAGGCTCGATTTTTATGACAGATCACAGTTCTATTTCTCAGAAGATATTCCTCCACAGAATGCTCATCAGTATGTACATAGCATTCTTGTTAATTAATTTTAACTATATCCGATAAAGGGATATTAGTTTCTAATTATAATAATAATATTAATAACTTGACTCAACTTATAAGCTTAATTAAAAATTACAACCTTATTAAATCTGATCTCGATGAAACAATGTTTTTATACACTTACTACTCGAAGATGATTTGATTAAGTATTTCCAAAAAATTTTAGTTAGAGTTAGAGCCAAAAAGTTAAGATAGATCAGTTTGTTAAACGGTTCAGATCAGGAATAAGTTCGGTGATGATACTAATACAAAATGTTGAACGTAATAAAAAGGAAATTACTAAGCAGTATAAAATAAAGTTGAATCTAATCAATGAACGTTTAATGTTTAGTCCACTTGATACTTTTAATTTCATTATGGAAACCATTTTTGTAGTCAGGCGTTCTTTATGCAAGTTGTATGCGATCTTCTATGATTACTATTATAAGCACACTAACTGAAGGCAAGCACGTTATTCCTAATCTACAATCAGGCGTCATAAAACCTAGATAAATACCGATATCGCCCCAGATGGATGAATGCCACGCCAAATAACAAAAATTTATTGGACCCCTACCATCCATCACCCCCACATTCTTATCAGAAGTCAACGGATTACAATTTTTTTCGTAGTAGTTATTAGGGGGCGAGGTCTTTCATGGCATAGCGTTAGGCGCGATTATGTATTCGGATTTGTAAATAAATAAATATTTTAATGCCCAAATTGGATAAATATTATTACAAGTTAAAATGAATATGATCAGAAAACAAGAATGAAAGCTAACTTTAAGAACCATTAAGGTATTAACAATAACACCCGGACACTGTTGTCAAAGTTGCATCCAATATCAATGAAGAATTTATTAGTTTAATGTGTGCAAAGATTCTCCAGTATTTATTATCTAGTTCTTTCAAGGTACCTGTGGAAAAGTTGTACAGTTCCCATATATGTGTAATTACAAATGTTCATATCTCTGAGTTGATAGAAATATATTGTAGCCTATATATTTGTAGGACATTCGTATGCCTTCTTAAATAAGAATTTAAGGCTCTTAAATTAACGTTGATATTATATTCAACGGCATCTTATATTTGAAAATAAGAATTTAAAAATGTTCAATAATATCCAGCGGAAAGGATCAGATCCGTAAAAAGGTCAAAACTCCCTTTAAAGGAAAAAGCCTAATAAAATTTACCAAAGGCAGGCATGCACAAATATTATAAATATTATATTCAAACTAGCTCAAGTGAATTTTTTCAAGTACTTTTCATTTTAAATACGAATAAAATTGACTTAATGCCAAATATTATATTTTGTGTTTACAAAAACCTGGACCTGCTTTAACTACTCAGAGAGAATTGTATAGTATGTCCCACTGAAAAGAAAATTCAATAATTAATGCCTTCAGTCTAAACTGGAAAAACTTAATTGCTGTGAAGCAAAGATCTAGGGTAAATATCTGGATTGTGGGCCACAAGCTCTCTTTATTTTAAACGATTATTCAATAATTGTATCTTAAGTCTAGTTTTGTAATTAAATCGTATATATTCCAATTATATATTTCCAAAGCATGGAGCTACACTATCAGTGGCCATTCCCGTTGGCCAGCTTGGCAGATCCATTGCTGTGTCCATTGGCATGGATCTTCTTGCCATTGGTGGCAGATTCAACGGTGCATGGTTGGCCCAGGATCTTGGCCCTCTTGACCGGAGGCTCATTCGTGATGGTAGCGAAGTCGAACTGTAGAAAACAAAGAGTTTCAATATGCAATCGATGTGGTATTCTGACGGATCCTGCTTACCCGCTGCTCCAGGGTCATGTGTGAGATGGGCGGCAGGCCGATGCAGCCGCGCAGTATGTTCTCGATCGCAGCACGCTGGCGGAAGAGCGAGTTGACCACCTGGCAGCCCTGGGGCACCAGCGGAGCCTTGCACAGGTAGCTCAGCAGGGAGAGGACCGGCTTGAAGGGCACCCAGGGGGCGGACTCGTTCTCTGCGCTGCGGAGCTGGATGCGAGTGCTCAACTCTCCCAGGATGACCAGGTCAAGGATCAAGGGAGTAGCCAGTAGGGAGTCCTCGCACGTGTTGTGGATCACCAGGGTGTTGTGGCCACCCATCATGATCTCGGATGTGTACTCGTCCATGGCTCGCTTGCTGTCACCCACGTAGGGCACGTATTTAATGACCACCACGTGATCGGGATGCTCGTCGGGCCCGTAGAGCAGCTTATTGGAGGCCACCATGTCGTCCACCACGTTACTCTTCGAAATCTGTCAAGACAAGGCATCGAATGAAGTGCTGATCTCGCAGACACGGCAACCAGGACACCTACCTCCTTGGAGCGGAACTGCTGGGGAGCGGACAGATTCTTGCCGTCGTTATTTCCCAAGTGGTTGTAGCTGGCAATCGACACTGGCTTGATGCCAGCTCCCACCAAGAAGTCCACCAGAACGCTCTTGATCTTGGTCTGGCCGGACTTGAAGTCGTCGCCGGCGATAAAGACCTTCTTCTCCTCGGCCAACTGGATCAGTCCGGGGACAAAGGTGTTCTGCGGCGAGCCGTTAATGTAGGTGCACTGGCGGGTGGAAGCAGAAGAGTATTAAGTAAATTTGTTTTCTGAAGAACACAGAATACGAACTCACCCCCTCGGCAATGCTGGCCATTGCGAAGATCGTCGACGGTGAGACCTCCGAATTGTTGGCCTGCAGCGAGGCCAGCAGCTCCTGGCTGGTAGTGTTCAGACCCTGTCGAACATCAGAGAAGCGCTCTGTGTTGGCGGTCCACAGGACAATGACGGACTCGACGCCACTTCGCTGGCGGAAGTCGCGAATGTCCTTCCGGATCTGCTCGTATTGCTCCAGGCGCGTTCCCCCGATCACATTGTCGGCGCGCTCCGACTGATTGGCCGCAATGAAGTCCCGGTCGTAGATGGATGGGCGTGGCTGAAGCTGAGCCAGCTGATCGTAGATCTGGTCCTGCAGAGCCACATCCAGGACCTCGGCGCGGCGCATGGCATCTCCCAGGTGCAGTCCGCTGATATCCCATCCATCCACAACAATATTGTCGGGCTCCACCATGGGCAGCAGCTCCTTCATTGGCACGTACACATCCGCGCCGGCCTCGTCGGATCCGATGAAAACCGTGGAGGCCTGGGTGATGGAGCCGAACCAGTTGGCCTGCTGCACGCCCGTCCGCTTGCGCCACTTCAGCTGCCGGCGGTTGGCTTCCAGGGCGGCGGTCAGTGTGGACCCATTGTTGCCGCCCCAACCCACCAGCATCACGCCCAGCTTGGGCACATGGCGGCCGGTCCGTATCTTCAGCGCCGTCGTCTGGGGGTGCACCTGCAAAGATCGCATCGGCGATTAGCTAATTAACCGATTAGCCCTATACGGCCATAGCATAGCACAACCCGTTTGGACTTATTATAGGTCCGGCGGCCCCTTATCGTTATTCCATATCGTGGCACCCAAGTCAGGTAGCCGTATAAATTATGATCGCGTGATTTCTGCGAAGCGAACCTGATTTCAATACCCGTTGGGGAACGGGGAGTATTTGTGATCACTGGGGCACTTGGCGACAGTCGGCGGACTTATATTTATATTTCACCAGATGTGTGGAATATCACATCAGGGGGCAGTAATATTGACCACTTCACTTTTGAAATTTTTTATTCAATTCCTAAAAACATCGATTTAGTTACTGAATTACAGGTGCGCCACACTGTTGTTTACATTCTTTAGATTAGGCAACACTTCTTCTATTTCTCACTGTTCTAATTTCTAAAAAACAAAACTCAGTATTTAATTAGTTAATAGTTCCTACAAATCAATATATAACACTAACAGGTATCCCACAGTCTTATTCCCCTCGCCGCGCTCCTCTTATTGCTATATTTTAGCAGTTCTTGCCCGATTTCTGCCGAGTCAACGTGCTCTTTGATTGGAACCCAAAATAAAATCTGATGAATAAGTAATGATGATAATGATGATGATGATTGCATTTATAATTTGACAACGTGCTTGTCCAAAGTCCGCCAGAAAGTTGGGCAAAAACAAGAAGAGGCTTGCCGGCCGGCTTGCAGCAGGGGAGAGCGCTCTCTTTGCCCGCCACTAAAGAGGGCGCAGCCTCTCTTCGGGCAGGAAACTCTCTTGGCGGCCATCGCCTGACATTGACCTTGAAGTGCAGCGGGAGTGGGCGTGTGTGATGTAAACAGAGCACGTACAGTGACCGCAATCACCCAGATTGGGTTTACTGGCCATCTCTATAGCGGAATAAAATGTATTTGTATTTGTTTAGGGGCCCGAAAAGGCGCCTGCGCGCAGAATCACGCCACCCGCTGCCCGGGATGGTGACGAGATATCAGCAGTGTTTATCGCCATCAGCTGCTGTGGCGGTACAGTGCGAGTAATCAATAAGCTGTAACTGCCTCAGGCCGTGTAATGGGGGGCGCCAGTGGGTAAGGGAAACCACAAAACACCGCCCACGCTAATCGCTATTTTTATCTGCAGCAAATTGGGGAGCGGCCCATTGGTATTTTCCCCCATTTTGGCACAGCTGGAAAATGTATGCCTCCCTACACTTGAGAACTATTCTCAAAACTATAGAAAACAAGTTTTAATAAGAAGCAATCAGCATAATATTTTACCGATATTTATCATAGTGCAGCTGGGATTGATGTATTATTTTTTAAAAATAATATTTTCATTAATTTTAGAAAAATTGTGGAGCTCCGGGAATTTGCTTAAATGGTACGACTCAACATTAGATGTTTCCATAACTATTTAAGATAGCAAGTTTTAAACTAAAATAGTACAAAAGTGGAATTTAAGGTTGGGAATTTCTGTACCTCCCATTTTCTGTCTTGAAAACATTAAGCTAAAGACTAAAAAAATTGGAATTACCATGAATATTTAGCAGACCTTTTACATAAGTATATGAAAATGATTTAAAGGATTTCTTCAAAATCTGGAGAATTCGTAGAGTATTGTAAATTTTAAACTAATTTCTCAAGCTAATCCAAATTTCTGGGGACAGATTTCTGAACACGCACGCTTCCCCCGATTCCCCACAGAGCGTGAAATATTATCCTATATTATTATACGCAAATCTCGATACTATTCTCTGAGTGTGGACAAGTGCGCATGGGTGTAGCGGGAGAAAAGCTGCACCCGCACACGTTGGAAAAGTTCAATGTGAAGGTCAGTGCGGAACGTAAAAATGCGCTTTAGAAAGCCAGAATCCATGACCGATGATCGGAGATGCCGCCGCATGCAACCGGTGGCTGCGGAATATGAATATGCTAACCTGCAGCTGTCCAGATGAGGTGCGCTTCACGTGCGACGTCTGGTACTCGTAGTCCGATGTGATGAAGTCATTCTCCACCCGCACCTTTGGGGAGACGACTTCCAGCGTGGAGGAATTGGTGGGCTTCATTTTCGGTTGGGTGTAGGATTTCCGCTTACTCTTCTCACTCGGGGAGCACTTAGTGTTTATCAATTAGCGCGTTTGATGTGCTGTGTTTCAGGAACTAAAGGCGTTGTGGTCGAAGCAAGAGTTCGCGGCGAGTGACTCGCTTGGACTGGAAGCGGACCGCTTTTATAGATTTCTGACAGCGAAAATTTTTCTCTTACTCTCACTGCCACACTCTCTCTGACACTCAGAACAAAAATCGAACAGAAAAACACCATACTTTCATAGATATAGAAAAACAAACCGACTTTTCTCATACATACGTATGTACATATGTAGGAGATTCCTTTCTGAACTTCAGCCACTCAACTATTTACAGGGTATTTTCCTAAATTTAAGACAATACGATTATAATACGATAATAATACGATTTTTGTTCCGAGTGCAGGCGCTCTGGCGGCACACTTAAGAGGAACCAGACGATATCGGAAATTTTCCGGCATGCGTGGGATTTCTCAATCAGCAGGCCGGAGTGGGGAATCCTTCTCTTCATCTCTCTTCCTCGCTGGAGATCGCCGGGCAGGTGACCACATTCAATTTACCTATTTCCATAATTAATTGAGTGGGCAATTGAGTTTAAATTCAAGGGAATAGTTGGGCTATGGAAAATTTTAACGTATTTTGGTTAACTTTCCTGATTAATGTTGACAAAATTTCGTAAACAATGAAATGCCGTTGCAATAAACTCAAAAAGGTCTCCATAAACAGATTGTGAAATATATTGCTTAAAAACAGTCATGACTAGAAATAAATTATATAACTTAAAACATTTGAAACAAATTAAGCAACATTTATGCAGCAAGAAATAAATACAAAAAAGTTGACAATGAATCCAGCTTAATTAGCCTAGAACAAGATACATATATTAATATTCTTCTATTAAAACATTGAAATTTTTTTCAAAAATACATGTGTTAATTCATCACGATATTAAAATAATTAAAATGAAATATATTGATCCCGACCATAGAAGCAAGCCAAGAGTTCCTTGGCAGCTCAGTATCATTGCAGCAACTTCTTGGCTGGCTTCCTGAAATCGCATTAAGCAGCTTCGCCGAATCTTCTAGAATCAAGAATCCAGAAGCAAACAGGCTTCTTAGAGAAAACTTTCCATTGCAGTCAATTGAAGGCGAAGTGCGAGCTCAAATTACTATTTGTTGACCAATCAATGCAGTGGGCCTGGCTTTCTTGAGTTACGATGGGACGTTGCTTAATTTCAGGGGATCGAGAAGTTTCTTTGCGAAAAGTTTTCCATTGGAGCATTAAGACCGCCCAGCAGCAATCACCAGACCTGCCTGCAGGCAGACAGGCACATGCTGCAGTGGGCGTCTCGTTTCCCTCACATGCAACCTTATCGGCAGCTCTAAGCTGGCACGTAGTTCCAGAAAATATAACGACCAAGTGTGCTTGGTATCAGTCCATATCCATTTCCTGCTGAGGACGAAGAGTTTGCAATTGTATAACATAAATGTATTTCGCAAGGCGACCTTGAACTTAAGTAGCGCATACTTAATCATTCAAAAATCTCTGGCAACTCAGGGTATAATGACAAATAATAATTACAGTGCTTACGAGTGCTATTTATGACAAGTTATTTGCAATTCAAATAACAGATCGATACCATTTGAAATACAGATTCGTGCGTTTAGCCTATGTCTAAATTATGTACAATTATTATAAATTTCACTATAAATAGGAAGTTAATTACGGTGATCACAATCTGATAAGCACAACACTTCTTCGAACGAAGCAAAGGAATGCATTAGCAAATTAAAACGAAAGCATATGCATAATATCGAACTAGTTGTCTAAGAACTCCCACTCGCTGGAGGTGTTCGAGTCACTGGTGGCCGGCGGGGTTTCTTTACGCAGCGGGTCACCTGCTCGCCGAAAGTCGGGCAGGAAGCTACTGTACTCCGTATCGTCTTCCACAATTAGAGTTGCCTTTGGCTTGCTTTTGACAAACTTTAGTGGTGCCACCTTTGGCTTCAATGGCGGACAGGCCCGAATTCCATCCACCGGTTGGCCCGCATTATAGTCTGCGTCCGCTATTTGGTCATGTGTTTGTCCCCGTAAGGTGGTCTGGACACTGGCCTCTTCCAGTTGCGTGGTGGGATAGCATCGGATTAATGATTCGCTTAGATCAGGCGTCACCGCCTTGGCAGCAATGAGCTCCTCCTGGGTTAGCGGAACCAAGTGCACCTCGGGTAGGTCCAGTTCGGCGGCCAGGGACTTTGCCTTTTCTGCGACCGTCTTCTGTAGACTGCCCGGACTTAGAGCGTCGGGCAGGTGCTGCAGAAAGGCAGTCTTCATGTCCAGCGGCGAGGCTAGGCCATTGCTGCAAGACGTTTAATTTTAATAAGTAGGAAAGGAAGGGGGGGATAAGGACTGTTTACTTCTCCATCTGGCAGTAACTGGCTTCCATAAGAGTTGCGGCATTTGTGAGTGGCAACCTAAGTTCATGCGTCTCGTGACCTATTTCTACTATGCCCGAGCCACTAATGGCCGGCGGTTCCTTGTCCACGGATGTCTTTCTGCTGGTGTGGACGATTAACTGATCGAAATCCATTTCCCCGATGCGGCGAAAAATGTCCAAGCGACGGTTCTGCTGAACCAGTGGCGACTCGACGGCCAATTCTATTGGCACATTCAGGTCCAGCTGTTCCCCGGGCGTCACTTCGAAGCACTCCTCAGCGCCCTGCAGTACGGGCTCTGCCTGCAGCTCAAGCGGCGACTCGAGTCGCGCGTTTTGTGATGACACGCCCATCAGCGGAACGGGTGGCGGCATTAGTGGATTAAAGATCACCTTGGCCTTCTTGTTAGGCGGCTCGGGCAGTGGAGCCAGGCGTAACAGGGAGCGTTCCCCCTCCAGCACAAATATTTCTTTGTCATAGACACAAAAGTCGAGGATCTTTCGAAACCCACGAGCAACTGCCTCCACCTTGAGTTTGTCCAAGTTTAGAATGTACAGGGTGGCGTCGTCGTGTGTCACCAATAGTGAATCGCAGCCACCGTACAGGTACAGCTGTCGAAAGTTGCTGCTAGCCACATAGCCCATTTCGCCATTGCCCGGTCCTGATGGCCCAGTCGGAGCATAAGATGAAGTTGAAGATGCGGACGGTTCGTGGAACTGCTTCGGGTTGAGGATGGGTATCTCCCAAGTGGGGCTGCGCAACACCGCCTCTCTGAACAACACGGTCTTAGAGACGTTTCCAGCTATGTCAGCCACCCAGAAGCGCAGGCCGGGGCGACCGCACACGAGCTGCATCCCGTTGTCCTGAGATTTTTTGAGAAACACAGCTCCACAGTCGATAAGTTGTTTCCGGTCCTTTTTGCCCACCTGAGTTATAGTCCACTGTGAGGTACTAGCGTCGCGCTGGCAGACGATGCAGCGATAGAGGGTGGCCACCAGCAAATGGCTCTGCTGCACGCTGAGCTGCACGATCTCATACGCTTCACTCAGGATCTCCACGGACTTGCTTAGGTGCTGTAACCAGGAACACAACGTAGTTTGCGGTCTTTAAAAGATTTGCAGGTAAATCTGGTACTCACCGCCTGGTAATCGAACTCTGTGAGCACCACCACACCCTGGCGATCGCCAGAGTAGAGCTTCATCCCGTTCTTTGACCACTCACAACAGCTGACCACGCACTTGTGCAGGTCCCTGATGGTATAGCGCTCGATGGGCCTACTTCGCGTACAGGGGGCCACCAGGTCGAGGTCTCGAGGCAACTCCTTTTGAATTTGGAAGATGCTCACCTGCCCGTTGGCGCACCCCGCCGCAACCATATACTCCACCGAGTTGACAATACGCACGCACGTTATTCGAGTGGCCACCTGTGGGGGAAGGGGGAGGAAAGAGCACACACTTAATGGGGGAACCACACGCAAGACTGAGGGGTAAGGATGAGTCATTGTCATCGCTGTAGCTTACCTCCGCCTTCAGTTTCTGCATTTCTCCCGACTGGCGGTTGTACCAAAAAACAATACCCGCGTCGCTGCCGACTGCCAGGAACTGTTCGGTGGCGTCAATGCAGGTCAGATTAAGATTGGCCGGAAAGAACCCGCGCTGCAGCTGAGCCGGAATGTGATCAATGCAATCAAGCGGAGCCCACTCCCGGATGGAGCACAACTCCTTGCTGGAGGCCATGGCGGGGGAAATTACGTCTTAGAAACCGTAAGGATTCTCAGAAGTCTCCGACAACAAAACAAAATAACAACTTTCGACTAGGGTTGTTGAATTTGTCAAAATATCAATGTATCGATATATTTTTCTAAGGATGATATATTTATTATCTTCATTTCCAGTAAAAGAAAATGGGGAAGACCCTTTTATTAAAAGCGGGTAGCCATTTTTTTAAAGGTTTTATTATATTTATTTTTTATATAAATTTTAATTGTTGTAAACTTTGTCTATATTTGCCATTATTTTGCTTTCCTTCTTTGCCAATCGTATCTGTTACAATGCTTATATTTTTCGTTGGTTTCGATAACGCATTTGTGAATAATATTTTTTTAATGGTGATGATTTTGATTAAGAAATTGGTTTTGGTTTCACACACACACAAAAAATAGTTTCTTTTGATTTCAAATTTTCTTGGCAACGACAAAACTAATTAACATATTTATTATCTATTTATTTCCCGAAGAATTTATAATATTTTCAACGGTGAAAATAATATGGCAACGCCTGCCTGGCTCAGCTGTTCTTTCGAATTCTTTCCAACACTGCTTTAACGGCGTTTACTAACACATGATTAAATCTCCGAAAGAAAAGTTTTGTCTTCTAAAATCCGGTCAAATTTTCTCGAAAACAAAGAATTCCAAAAGTCGGAGTACGTGCGAGTGACTGTAAGAAGACCCAAAGAGCCCCAGTTGCCACGCAGCATCGCCCGCCTTCGCGTACCCATCTACAGCAGCGCGGCGCAGATAAAGCAGTTGTCGTGGGGTAAAGTTCACTAAACGTTACTTATCCGGAGTCAGTCAGAATCAGTCGCCATGGTCGACAACAATAACCTGCGTAGTGCTGTGATCAGCGAGGCTCCACTGGTTCCGCCCTCGAGCAGTTTTGGACCGGGGCCGTCCAGTGGCTTGGGACCACCGGAGGCTGTTCTGCGTACTCCATACGGCAATGTTAGGGCGCTGCCCACTACAGCGCAGCCGCCCCCCCTGCCCCAGTCACCGTTCCAGCAGACACAGCAGTACGGATTTAGCGGCGGATACGGCGGCAACAGCTACGGCCTCGGAAGCGGCTTCGGGGGCTTCAACAGCGGCGCTTTCGGATACGGCGGAATGGGAGGTGGTTTCAACAGTGGCTACGGTTATGGCGGCTTCGGTGGGGGCTTTGGTAGTGGATACAGCCGATTTGGAGCGCTGGGGGCCAACGACCCTGAGCAGCGGTTTATTCAGATGGCCGAGGCCAGCTCGCGGCCTGCATTCCAGAGCATCGAATCACTGGTATCGGCGATTGGAAACATTGCCTCTATGCTGGACTCTACGTTCTTCGCCCTGACAAGCTCGTTCCGGGCCATTCTAGGAGTGGCGGCGAACTTTGGACGACTGCGAAGTGTGTTTGCACAGTTCTGGACGACATTTGCTATCTTTCGGGGTTTGAACTGGATCTACAGAAAGTGAGTTGACTGGTAGTAAAGTGTAAAGTGTGAATTATTAATAAAATTTCCACGTATCCGCTTTCAGGATTCTCTTCTGGCTGCGCCTGTCGAATCTTGATCCATCATCTGCGGCCTTCAAGAAAGCCTTTGCGGAAGCCTTGAACGAGAACAATACCCAGGCAGGAGGTGCGCCTCAAGCCCCGCGAAAGGGCACTTCACCCTGGCCGGTGCTGGCCTTCCTCAGTTTCATCTTCACTGCGCCCTACTTGATCATGAAGCTGCTGGGCACCGTGACGAACACCGCTCAGGAGGAAGGTACGCATCATGCACATTGCACAGTTCAATATATCTAATCGAGAGAGCACTTTGCTCCGGCCATGTGGTATAATCTGAACGATAAGGCACGCAAACCGTTAAGATAAGCCCGCGAATAATGTATTTACTTTTGTTTCCACAGCCCGTAATCCGGCCAAGTGGACGACACCGATTCAGACCCAGGCTGTTTACGATTTCGTGGGACGCAGCCAGAGCGAGCTTTCGCTGCGCGCCGGTCAGTCGCTTCAGGTGGCCCCCCGCGATATTCAGCAAACGCTTAACCTGCTCAATACCGGCTGGGCTCTAGCCACTATAAATGGAATAACCTCTGGCATTATACCAATCAACTATGTAAAGTCGCCTCAGCAAATGCGACAGGAGGTCCAGGAGCAAATGAAAGCCACACCGCCTCAGCCAGAGCTGATGGATTTGTCTGCGGGGGCCTTTCCGGCGCCGCCGTTGGAGCAGCAAATGAACTACGACTTTAACTTGGCCGCTCAGCAGGAAGGTCCGCCGTCCACAACAGCAGCGGTCCTTGAGGAGGGCTTCGCCTGAGCTTTGGTCAACTCGCTTAAAAATTACCTCTAAGTTTAGTTTTGTTTGGTGTTCAGCTTTTTGTATATGCACCTCCTTATGTTATAAGATAGCTTTCCGCCTTTTGTACATTTCCATTTAGTTGTTAAAGTCAATTACTCAACTAAGTAAACAACATATAAACCATGAGGCATTATTTTTATTTTGAGTGTGCAAAATGCACAAATGACCAAAATGGTCTCTAGTCAACTTTTTTGCTTTAAAAGTGCTTCTGTGGAATGAGGAAAAATACTGCGCGCTGGTTTATCATATTTTACAATATGCAATTCACTTTATTAACTCGTTACTCGGTTCGGTTTCGTCTTGCATTTCCGTTTTTTCTTTCCTTTTCATCAATATGCATTATTTATTTCGATTTATTACACAACTACATGCTCTCGACACTTACTCGTTAACGCCTTCTACTTTGACTTTCTACTAATTTGTATTTGTATGCTTTGTATTCACTTGAAGAGAGTTCGATAATATAAATACAAATTCAGAAAATGTGTATATCGCTTTTTAAATGTTATTACTAATTTTAGGTAGGTTGATTATTTTGCAATTATCTGTTATCCATTGTCAACTTAAAATCATGATGAAACGTCATTCGTTCGTACAGTATTTAGCAAATTAAACATATTTCATATGTTCGTTCTTGTCTGCAGTTGAAACTGCAAGTGGCATTTCAAAATAATTGCATTTCTTTACTGTTGCGTGTGTACAATTTGGTATATAATATATAATTAAGAGACAATTACCACCCGTAACATAATCGCGGTCACTTAGACCTACCCAAACATGAAAAGGCAAGGAGGGGTATGGGCAGGGAGACTCATAACAACTAATAAGAGAAAGAACATTTGCCTGGCCAATTAGCTGAATAATATGTTAATTGTTTGCACTAAAATAGGGGGCTTCTGCTTAACTAGACAAATTAATTTAAAAACGTTTTGAGCTTAAACATAAATCTTCAATGATACAAGTAAAAACTGTGTATGCAAACTACATGTACACGCACATACATGGACCTCCGATTCCGGCTCTTTATAATTTAATAGTCTCTCATTGAGAAAGTAAACAGAACCAAGTGTGTGGCTGGGTCGAAGTGAACTGGAGTGGAGTGAATCACCTAGCCAGGGGCAAACCTAGCGGGGCAAACCCAACAATGCGTTGATAAACGTAAAACTAAATGTATCCTCCACATCTGCAACTCCTCCATCCGCATCCGCGTCTGCATCGGCCATAAAAGATGGCACAATGCCGGCGGCACCGTCAGCTCAATCAATGTCTTCCTCTAGCTCGTCATCATCCAGCTCCAGCTTGAACTCCCCATCGGTGGTGGTGTGCTGTGCCGAGTGCTGTGCAAAGCCTTGGGATTCATTGGTCGTCTCCAGGTACCCGTTAAACTCATTGTCCTCGTCGTCCGAATCATACATGGTTTCCACAGTCTTGCCAGTGCCGTACGCTGAAACATAAGGAGTTTGAGCATGGATGACAGACTATTCTAACAAGTTCACTAGGTCCCTACCTTCTACGTATTTGGAGAGATTTGGAGGCACCCAGGACTTGACTCGTTCAATATTCTCCGGCGTACACTCTCCCTTATCCAGCCCTACAAGATCTACGAGTTAATATCAAATCAAAAGGGTAATCTTGTGTTGCTCGCTCACCCAACAAGAGGCCCATACGCTTAAGGACTTCAATATCATCGTGCATTTCGAAAGTCTTGTCAAACTTGAAAATGTATTCGGACCTGAAAAACGCGACGAAAGATAAGTAGGCAGTTGATAATGGGGAGACAGGAGACTGACTTGTCGTTGGTTACACTGCAGTTGATTTTGGTGGACTTGTGCGTGTTCACGATTATGAACGGCAGCTGAATCGAGGCATTTGGCGAAGGCACCACGCCCTGGCTTTCGTTCCGCTTATTTCGCTCCACCAGGCCCTTGAATGACACATGCTGCATGACCATTTCCCGCAGCATCTCGTGCTTCTGCTTGATCCGCTCGCGGCGGCGGCAGTTCTCTTCCTCCACGGCCAGGACTTGCTATGAGAATGGAAAAATATTAGTACCGACACTGTGGCTAACAGATCGAACTGGACGTACCTCGGCTGAATTGGCGGGAAGGCCTATCCAGCGAATCTCCTTTTTGTCCTTTGAGATAACATTGATTGCCATCAGTACGTTGAGAGCATCGTAGACACGACGTCGGATATTCTTTTGATCACAGTTGTTGTCGTACGCATTGTTCTTCATCTCCTCGCTGACCAGATCGTCCGCCACCTCATTGTACGTGGTCTTCCCCTTTTCCTCGACCTTCTCGCAGACCTTCATCGAAAAGTGTCGCAGGCCCTTTCCGGCCTTATCCGGCTTGCGTTTCCTTTGGACCGACGACGATGAGCCGGACAGGGAGTGCAGGGAGTTGCTCTGAATGGCATGGCTAATGGCGGAAAACAATCAGGGCATTAGCTTTTTTAAGCTGTCATCCCCTGTTTGGGTTAGAACTTACAGTTTTGATTTCATTTTCATAGGATTGTTTGGCGTATACTTCACATAACGCTCCCCCTTTATCTGGAATAAAAGGTATATTAGCTCCGTTCAGAGAACGACGACTCTGTGACAAACTTACCACGTCGTACATGCCGCCGCTGCCTCCACCTGCACTCTTCTGCACCACAGTCGTGTACGAAGTATCTGAAATACGAACGATCGGGGGGTTATAAAAAGACTGCACCCATCACTAGGAGGTGATGTGAATTACTTTCTGATTTTGGAATGACCAATCCGTTGTCCTGCAGCCGTATGAACTGTCCCTGATTGCCCGAGCCCTGCAGATTATCATATTTGGATTAAGTGGTTACTTCGGCCGAGGGAATACTCTATCTGAGCTCACCATCTGACTGAAGGCGCCCATGCGTCCCACGCTGCCGATGCCGCTGCCACTTCCGCTGTTACGCGCCGATGATCCGGTGGCGTACACCACGGCGGACTTGCTGCCCTCCATCTCGGTCTTCAGTTGGGCCGGCTTGAGCATCTTGGCGATTTGTCCTGCGGGAGGAGATGCGAGATTCGTACGCCTGAGTTTTGGATACACACATAACACGCGGCTGAGTTGCTTCTTTGATAACACAACTGCACGTATGTGTTCTCACAGATACAAATGCGGCGGAGTGTGCCAGTGTGTGGTACTATCAACGATGCGTTATGTTCGCCGCGGCGAGCGAAGAGAATGAAGCGAACGAAGCGACGGAACGACCGAATCGAGTAGAGCGCGCTACTGGAGGCGATGCAACTACAACACCAGCGGCCATACAACGCCATCCATCTTTGCGGTGGAACATTAGGGGTGCATACATCTACGAGTACCCACTCACACACACACAGCGGCAACGTGTGTGTACACACGATGGTGGGACAAGGATAAAGATGCAGAAACAGAAACAACCCGAAACCAGATCGCCTGGCAATAGAGATGAGCAGCACGTGACCGAAAGTGAACCCTATCAAACTAGTGGTGGTTCGATACAAGTTCGTGACTGCGGACGATACTTGGTCAGTCACTATTGTTCCCAAGAATCGGTGCTGATAACCCGATCAGTTTAGCCATTTCCACCGTAACCGACATTATCCAAAAGGACATCGAAGAAGGTGTGTGAAGCAAAATATTTAAAACTAGAGGAAGCGGCAATTGATCATCACTGAAGATAATTTCACTCACTTAAAGCGGTAATGTTTAAGTAGCAGTTTTTAATCTTATGTGATTTATTATTGTAACCATTGACATTCACGAATTCTAGGTAAATTTATATGATTTTCATTATATAATCTCAATATCTTGTAGTACAAGAATATACTTTATTCATGTAAAAGTGCACTCTCTAGAATAAGTGAAAACTTATATTTTACACAAATTCAAATACTTATTTTGTTTTTTGTAATATAGTGATCTACCACACCGAGCGAGAGAGAGAACACTAAAAGCCCATACTACCTCAGCCCTGGATTCTTAGCTATGTAACCGGCTTTTTCTAAGCATTTCAAGTTTTACATCTTGCTTCGATGGGATAATTATTCACCTGTCGCAGCCCGATATTTGCATAATCATAACAACAAACAAAGCAAGTGGACGAAGAAGAATCGCGATGAGGAGTTCAAAACAAAAACAGCAAAACGTCGAGGAATACTAAAAATATCTGCCAACTCTCTTACTTTGCCCCGCCGCACACCTGCGAATGACTCACGGAGGCTTAACCAGTGTGGAATACGGTTGTTCATCCGGGCGGAGGGTCCTGGGAGCCCTGCATTCGACTGCACAGTGTCCCTCAACGTTCAAGGGAACAAATAATAGTCGATATTTGTAGAAGCAGTACCATAGTTCGGCCATGCCAAACAACCAGTTAACCACCAACCGGCTCGACACTAAAACTGAGTTCATGCGTGCAGCAAATTTGTAAATGTCAAAGAAACTAACGGACTTATGTATATGATTATCGAGATGAAAAAACTAATAGGGGGTGGTTGTATGAACTTACTGATTCGGCTACCCTTTTCATCAGGCCTAAAATACAAAATTTGATGTTTCCTTCGCTTTATTTATGTCGTGAAAACCTATTGAACATTAGGAACACTTTTTCAGACGAAAAAAGTATGTTCTATAAGAAAATTCCACTTTCTTATAGAGGAGATAATCACCTGGTAATTAAAACTTTTTTGCTATAAGCAAAAGTGTGGGCGGTTTCTTGGTAGTTACTTTTTGCGACAATTGGCGCATAAACGCGGCAACCTACAAACACACACGTGTACAAAGTCGCTTACACATGTTTGGCGTTCGCCTGTTTTGGGCCTCAGCTTCGTCGACGTGCGTACGTGTGTTAGTGTGGCATTGTTGTTCTTGCCTTTTTCTCTCTGTACGTCGAGCTCCACTCGCGCGCTCCCCACTAACCGCCATGGGGGACACATGACAAAATATATAACGCCTTTCCGCCGAACCTATGGCTGAAACTGACCAAATCTCTTAGCCGGCTTGCGAGAAATGCGAAATCCTCACCCCGAATGTACAGCAGCTAAGCGGAATAATCAGCTGTTGGACGCCCGATAAAATGTGGGAGAAACGCATCGGTGTGTGTGCGGGTAGGAGTGTGTGTGTGTGAGCGCGCCAACTGGGCGATGGGCGGCGAATGGAAGATGGTGGTGGAATAGGGGGTGGGGGCAAACCGATTTTAGTTGTTATTTTGCGGGGGTCCCTGCCTTTTATTATTACTTTTTGCCAATTTCTACCACTGCGGCGCTGCGCTCCGCGCCCCGGCTCGTCTCGGTGGCCCCCAAAGCGTATCAAACGATGAATATTGTAGTCAAAAGAAACCCGAAAAAGAAAAGATGGCGTTTACGCTGCCCATGCAACTTTGTAGTATCGCACCCGCCTCCATCCGTGCGTGTGTGCGTGTCGCCGAGCAAGCGGGTGTGTGTGTATATGTGAGCGATAACGCGCACACCAACGCGAGGCCAGTCCACTTATCCTGTCGGCAGGATGGGGGTGGAGGAAGGAGGGAATCAGTCCAGTTCCGCCCACTTACCGTGCTCGTCCCGGAAGAAGAAATTCACCTCGTCCGCCTTCACTGCACCGCTCGCGGAGGTGTGCGCCATCTTTGCAGTACCAGCAGCCGCAGCCGCAGTTGTGGTCCCCCGCCTTTTCTTGTTGTTGTCGCTCCCGCTCAGGTAGGCAGGTGCAGGCTCCCGTAACGCTTCGCGCTGGGCCGCCAAACGGAAGATTCGGGCACGTAAAGCAACGTGTATAGATGGGTTTAGGTGGGGGCGCGGGCGGGATTCGTACTGCACCCACGGGTTGGCACGTGTGCAAATCCGGATCGGATCGGATCGGGTCGGACCCGGAACACAAGCTCACTCTGCACAAGTTGCAAACTCGCTGTTCGAGTCAAAATGGCGAGCGCATTTTTGTTCACTTCCAGAGCATTTTTTCTGGTCACACACACACAGCGGCGGCCGCAAAATCGCCGCGGAGCCTCTTTTTCGGACACTTTTTCGCGGACTTGGCGTGGTTAGATTTTCACTTACTAGGCTGCAAAAGACTCGCTGGACTCGTCGCTTTCAAACGCGGTATTGCAACACGGATCTAACAAACTTTAAGGCGCAGCACGATGGGCACAAAATTTCCACCAAGTCGTTGCTTTTCGTTTTCATGTGGGAAAGACTAAGCAGGCTGTGTGCGGGTGCGAATGAAATGGCAGACAGTGCGCGCCAATTTACGCATCAATCGCTAGAGCTGGCTCGGCCACTTATGAAGGTATCGATACACCGAATTGGCCGCTCGATGTCGGGTTTCCAAAGGCCAATGTGGTTTTCAAGTATTTCAAGACCTCAGAAACAACATATTTTATTTTTTACATCAACAGATCTGTTTGCTGCATAATTAATAAGTTGTAAGAGGAACTTAGTACAAAAATTAAGTAACGCAAAATGAAACCGATAACATCTTAAATATTTGGTTTCAATTTATCGATGTTTTCCCCACCTCTTATTTACACATTATTTATATCAGTGTTGCAGGCAGCTGATGGCCGACGGTCACCTACAGCACTGGCCGCGAATGTAAACAAAGTTGCCACTGGGCACCCCGGCGTTATTTTCATAACACCCCAACACTGTCACACTGCAGAGCCAACAAAAAGATTTACCCCGATTTTGGTGTTAAAAAATGACAAAGCAGGCTCCAAACAATCAGCCGAGCCGAAAAGGTGTTTAACAAGACCGCCCACCCATCAGCACTCATCGCTCAGCTCCCGCCGAGGAGCAGCCGCAGAATGGTAGATCCGGTGGCAGCGCTGTGCAACTACAATGTCCTGGAGGTGATTTTTTCTTACCTGGAGCTAGACGACCTGAGTAAATGCTCGCAGGTGTGCAAGAGCTGGTACCACTTCCTTAACGATGAGATCAGCGACGTGTGGCGGTGGCACTGCCTGAATAAGCTGCCCAAGGAGGCGCTTAAGTCGGACTTGTTGTCCTCTCTGTCCACCTACAAGACGAAGCTCAGGGCTTACTTTCACGCCTGGAGCCCGAACGACTGTTCGCGCAACGTGTACATAAAGCCAAATGGATTCACCCTGCATCGGTAAGGAAGCACTGCCGGCGCCCATTAATATGATTAAACAAAAAAATTTGTCCGTCAGCAATCCCGTGGCGCAGAGCACAGATGCAGCCCGTGGCAAAATCGGCTTTAAGCACGGACGCCACGCGTGGGAGGTTATTTGGGAAGGTCCTTTGGGCACCGTAGCGGTCATTGGCATATCCACAAAAGAGGCGTCCCTACAGTGCCACGGCTACGTAGCCCTGCTAGGCTCCGACGAGCAGAGCTGGGGCTGGAACCTGGTCGAGAACCACCTGCTGCACAACGGGGACATGCAGGGCAGCTACCCGCTGCTGAACAACGCCCCCAAATACCAGGTGGGCGAGCGGATACGCGTCATACTCGACTGTGATGATAACACACTGTCCTTCGAGAAGAACTACGAGTTTCTGGGCGTGGCCTTTCGGGGTAAGATTTGATCTACCAATTGCCGGATTTTGTATTTTGATTTCCGCTTGCAGGGCTACCGGACAAGAAGCTCTATCCCACAGTATCTGCTGTCTACGGCAACACCGAGGTGTCGATGGTCTACCTGGGCACCCCCTTGGATGGATAACTCTGGCAGGGATAGACACAGATGCAGCCTTACCGCGTACAATTTGTTTAAAAAACTCAATGTTTTATGTGTACATTTGTATTTATCTTGATTATGTTTGCTTCATTCCACCTGCAACTCAGTTCGATATCTTACATTTAGTTAATAGTTCGTGTTTGTACAAAATTTTGCATTTCTTTGTTTTAACGCCACGCCAAAGTTGAAGTCCACCTTTGCACTATCTTCACCTGGCAATTTACGTTAGTTATATGAACCAAATGAATAAATTATAGCGATTAATCAATAATTGAATTGTGTTTTAATATCTAGATCGTATATGACTGCGCAGAAAGAACTGCGACTTTTGGTACACCACAACTTATTACTTTGCGTTGTCGGTGGAGCTCTTGATCTTGGCCCAGTTGTCTTCATCGAAGAGATCATCGAAGTCGTTATAAAAGTCGGCGTGGACATGCTTATCGTTAGCTGGTAGATGATCCATCATCATTCCTGTAGCACCGCCAGACTGGAAGGACGAACGTTTGAGCATTTTATCATATACTGTTTTCAACTAAATACTTGCGTGGGAGACTTACCTCGTCCATTTCCATGTATCCAGGGCCTTCGGAAAACATTTCGTCGGCAGCCAGAGAAGGTTTCATGTTTAGGTCCATTCTAATCTTCTTTTAAACTTATTTATTGTTTGCTTTTACGCTTTTGTTTGCCAAAATTTTCAGTCACTTTGCCGGAGCTGCCAATGCGAGGCATACACTCAATCTGGCAGCACTGCCAACCAGCTGATTCCGGCTAGCGATTAAAATAAGTAAATATTTATTAACTTGGACGAGATGGTGCGCGTGGGCCTGCAGATCTCCGCCACACTGGAGAATATAGATAAGCTGGAGACGAGCCACCCGGACTACCCCTTCTTTGTGAAGCTCACCTGCAGCAACTGCGGGGAGCAGTCGGACAAGTGGCACGACATTACCGAGTCGGAGCGCGTGGGGCAGGACACCCGCAATGCAGCCGGCTCCAACTTCATTATGAAGTGCAAGATGTGTGGCCGCGAGAACAGCATCGACATCGTGGAAAAGTCAAATGGTAAGCGTTCCGTCTAGGGCCCGTGTTTAAAATAGTTAATCCCTGATCCTGCCCCACAGTTGCCTACACTTCCGACGATGCCGGTCGCTTCAAGACCATAGTAGTTTTTGACTGCCGGGGCGTGGAGCCGGTGGAGTTCTCACCCCGAGCGGGATGGCGCGTCGCGTCATCAGAGAATGGCCAAGCCTTTGATGATGTCGACCTGTCAGAGGATGATTGGGTGGATTATGACCAGAAGAATAATACCTCGGTGGGCGTCTACGAGTTCGCATCGAAGTTCATCAAGCTGAAGAAGTGATCGACCGGAGGTCTCTCGGCGGTTGCGATGAGAATTTTTATTCTTATATATGCATACTAGCCCTAAAAAACAATATAATTATATCGAACATAGCCGGGAATGGGTTATCCATAATAAAGATTTTTTTTAAATAAATTTCCAAACAAGCTTCTTTTAGTTACAGTAGTAACTTTTTAATAGTTAAGTGCACTTATCATTGGAAAGATCATATTAAGAAAGATGTTGCGACGCCCCGCGCCGCATTTAGTACTGATTACTGTTATTACTTATTACTATTATACTATTATTATTATTAGTCGTATTATGAGGAAGTATTATGAATTGTTATTATTATTTACGGCCACCATTATTATTATGAATTGTTATTATTATAAATTGTGATTATTATGAATTGTTATTATTATGAATTGTTATTATTAGTCGTAATAAATAAAAGTGCGATAGTCCGCCATCAGGCAACGCCAACAACAATAAGGGCAACATCTAGCAACGCCAGCAACGATAAGGGCACCAGCCCTGAACAGCTGATGGATATCGGCCATGCTCAACGATATGGCAGCCCTGATGCCTATCGATAAGAATCGAATATCGAACGGGGAAACACAGCTGATCGCCAAGAACGATAGAATACAAGATTGCGCATCATAGCGCAGGTCCGTTATTCGAGCAAAACGTAAACAAACGCGAGCTGACGTCACAGAGTACAGACAAATTAGAAAACATAAAGTGCGTTGTAAGCGGTTGCATAAACGATCGGATAAAAAATTGTTTTTTCGATCACGAATGTATTTCACAATTCGAAAGCTACATTTAAATTTAAAAAACACAGACTATCAAAAAAAAGATAAATAAATAAATTTAAAACATGATTGAAAAAATGTTTATTTAGTTTTTATTTTAATATCTTGTTTAAGATGCGTTTAATGTTTTTAAGGCTCAAACTGTCCAAAGTTTAGTCATTAAGGAACTGCCTGCATGCAATTTAATTTAAATTTTTTTCAGCTCAAAATTAAAACATCCTACCCAAAGTTTTACTAAAACACACAAAATTCCCTGTCATAATAAAGGTCAATAAGACCAAATTACTTCAAAAATTATCAATTTCTAAAAAGTCAATAGTTAGAAAAATATATTAATTTTTTCAGCTTATTTTCGTATAACTCTTGCTATAACTAACTTGCTACACTGATCGTGTATAGTATGTTCACATAGCGAATGCACACTGTACTCAGTGTTATGCATAAATACAAATATATTAATGCACTTATTGTAAAGGTGCAGAAACATCGATGTATTGACACAGCAGCCTACGCCGGCAGCGCTGCACCCCGATTTAAGCTAAGAAAGATATTGTATGAATATTATAAATCAATCACCAAATTACCCTGGATAGAGCGGGACCTTCCCTGCTCTATCAAATAAAATATTATTCGAACAACATAACGGCCGTATGGCGTACTGCAAGGCTAGCCGAGGCAGCCATTTGAACGAACTTGTATTCCATGAGAAACCGGAAGGATCGTACTTTAATATGAAAAAAATTAAAATTGTTACTTACATTTTTAAAATGATTAATAAAATAAATAAGAAATCAAAATTCAAAGATAGACACTTAGATTGCTGAAAAAGTGGTAATTAGCATTATTATGTAAATATTAGCGTAAAATTGTTACTTACTTTTTAAAAATGATTAATAAAATAAATAAGAAATCAAAATTCAAAGATAGGCACTTAGATTGCTGAAAAAGAGGTAATTAGCATTATTATGTAAATATTAGCGTAAAATTGTTACTTACTTTTTAAAATGATTAATAAAATAAATAAGAAATTAAACTTCATAATTTTTTTTTTAATTTTTCTTTTTTAAGCGTTCGGCGCCGGCGGAAGCGGATGCGCGATTGGCTGAAAATAAGATAAATTAATTACTTACTTATTTCTTACTTACTAACTGGTTACTTACTTTAGGTATGATGCGTAAAATCTCTGGTGCCCGCTAAGATGTTGGATGCTTTCCGACAGCCTCCCACAAGCGCATTCGTACTAGAGGGCTGCATAACGCCATTCAAACCGGCAAATGAGACTCTCGTGTTAAAATGAACGAAGTGAATTCGGCGCGTTCGGAAATGATCGTGTATTTGCAA